>JAVJIF010034807.1:0-66954 GCA_038442645.1 Agave tequilana | reverse complement strand
TGTTGACACTTAAAAAAGACAAGATTCTCATTGGTCCGAACGATGTCTAAACTTGTTGACATTTACAAAAGACAAGGACAGACGAGCTGAAGACCAGTTTTCACCCACCTCCAAGGAACAAGGGAGCGGTTTGGACTCCACTGATCCAGCAAGCAGAACAGTGAACCCGGATTGTTTTCTAAACAGACCTCAGCAGGTCTAAGATGCTAGCATTTAGCATTACATTAGCCCAAGGAGATAGCCTCGATTGAGAGGCTAGCATCATCCAACTTCGCCAGGAAGCTAACTGATAACTTCGCCGAAAACCCTCTTTTCGGACTTCGCTAAGGTTTGCCTCTAGCTCCGCTATGAGCTTCAAAGCGGGCAAGCTCCGCTATCAGCCTGCTATGGTCAACCTTTGACCAATCAAATCTCCTGATGAGATCGGATTCAATCTAATCAAATCCAATCGGGATTCAAATATGGCAGGTGATTGCCGCAATCTCTTGGCTCTCTTAAAACGAGTAAGAGGATCAAGGAGAATCTCCCAACGATATGGAAAGGATCAAAACAAATCAGAAAGATCAACCGACCTGCCAATTCTAGCTCCGCAGAAGCTATCCTAGCCTCGCAGCAAGGCTACTTTCCAGATTTAAACAAGATTCGGTTCAATCTGTTTTCATATCTTCAAGGGGACGATTATACCCTTGCTCTCTCTATAAATAGCCCGCCAGGGGTACAAAGAGAGATACACACAGAGAGACGGAGAGGAATCAGGAGAGACGCACGCATACGGGAGGACTCCACAAGCAGAGGCTTCTTCACAAGGCACCGCGCGTTCTCAAATTCAGAGACCTTTTAGAGAATTGCTTTCTCTAATCAGGGTGTTGATACCCTAACGTCGTCCTTCTTCTCAAGGAATCTCCGGAACCAGGCGAGAAGGAATTCCTTATTGAAGGCGATTTTGAGAAGCAGCAAGAGGGTTCTACCAACCTTCTGTTCTCTGATTCCCCGAACCAGGCGAGAAGGGAATCTCATCGCTCGCATCGTCAAAGGGACAAAGTGGTCGCGCGCTGACCAGACTCCTATCGGCACATTTTCCCAGAATCTCTGAGGAGATCTACTTGTAATCTTTTGAGAATACTTGTAATTTAGCTCCTCAAACTTTTATTTGTAAGTTTTCCCCCTTTGCAAACATAATGGAAAACAAGATGGCGACTCCGCTGGGGATTGTATTCTCCTCTGCTGAGAATCAAGTGTCGCAATGCGACGAACAGACCTTCGGGTCTATCTCTGAATTCAGAAAAGCCAGTGCAGCCAGATCTTCTCTGGCTAAATCTTCAAGCAAAGTCTCTGCGGAGACGGAAAAGGTTCTCTGCAAACTTGCCGCAGTTCTCTGGCGCAATAAGGAAACATGCCCGCAGCCCAGATCCTGCACTTTTGAGAACCTGGTTATCCAGATCGATCAAGAAAGATTTGAAGAAGTCCTCTCTGGGGGTGGCCTGACGCTTCGAGCACGGAAGCACAGGAAGGTCTTCATGGCCAAGGTTTCAAATCAGAAACCAGAGACAGAATCTTGCCAGCACCCTACAGCCCCGCTTGTGGCTATTCAGGTTCCTTGCGAACCTAGGCGTCCCCTGTCAAGGCTGATATGGAAGCCTAAACAGGAGTCTTCAACCGAAGCTCTCGGAGTAGTCATGCCGAGACTGCGCCTCTCCCACGAAGAAAAGGGTAAGATGCCCATCTGCCCTGACGATGCTGCCAGCCATGAAGTCACGACGGCAATCATACCGTCACTTTAATCAAAGGCAGCAAAGCCTCATGTCAGCCTCGCTCGTACAAGCGAAGCTATTGTACCACAACGAACTCACTGGGTTCGCGGCCGCAAGGCTAGGACCGCAGTGTTATCTGAGGTTGATCCCCTTCGCAGCAGAATAGCGGGCAAAGCACCACAGCGTGCTCCGCTCCCCAATTCATCGGGCACTAAGCTCGCACCTGTCGGCGAAGCTAGCGCCAAAGTACTATTCAGTACTAATCCCTTCTGCAGGGATAAGAAGAACGGAGCATCATCCCTTGTACGCTCCAAAAAGGCCTCTCTACGGGGTTGTTCAGGCTCTGTTGAGCCTAACCTTCGACAATTCTTGACGAACAAGCGGGAATTGGAGTCTCTCCAAACCACTTCCCCCTGTTGTCAAAGAGGATGCCGACTTGTGACAATCCATTCAGCCCATTGTCGGCAATATCCAATCAAGGTGGCACCTCCGCACCGTCAATCGGTGTTTGACCGGTTGTCCGCACGTGCCATAAAGAAGCATCATGAAAGGAGTGCTTCACGAGGCCCAGCCTTCGCGTCCGTCAACATGACCGGAAGAGGACGAGAGCGACACAGGGAAGGTCATACATCTGATGATACCCCTTTCGGCTCCCCAGATCCAGATTATAGCCCGGGCTTAGGTGAAGTCTTGGTGCGCGAAGAAGGTGTTTTCCGAAACACCAGATCCAGGGTAGCAATACCCTATAATTATGAGCAGCCTTCTTCCTCAAAGGCCCTAATCTCGCCACAGTCCAGACGATCACCCCATCATCTGATGGAGAAGATGAAGACAGCGGGTATGCCTCTTCAGCAACAGTCAGTTCTGTGCGAACGGACAAAGCATCGGTTAATATGGCCGATAACGCCAATGACGATCTTCGACAGCGTTTGGAAGCTCAGGAGCAGACCTCTAGAACTCAGCAAGAGGCCCTGGACAATATTCAACAGATGCTCGCTCAGCTCCTCAGCAACCGGAATGATGATACCGGGAGCAATCATGATGAGGAGGGACACCTCAGCAACGATCCGCCCAAGACGGAGAAATCTAAGGGAGGCTCTTCCCTGGATGCCGAAGTCCTTAAAAGCCTTCAAGCTCAAATCGCATCCCTAGCTCAGAGGGATGAATTAAAGAGGTAGGGGCAGTCCGTCCTTATCCGCTGGAGTGGGATTCGGTGCCATATCCGCCAAAGTTCAAACCACCAACGTTGCACACGTATGATGGTAAGAGCTCGCCCAATCAGCACATCTACTATTTCCGGTCCCAGACCGGTAATGTTCTAAACAACGACGCCATCATGGCTAGGTTGTTCATCGGCACCTTGAAAGGGGTGGCATTCGACTGGTTCCGAAGCCTTCCTCAAGACTCTATCAATTCCTGGGTCGACCTGGAAACTCGGTTCCTCTCTCGCTTCTATGAGGATGACACCGAAGTGACCATGGACAAGCTCCTTTTCACTGTGCAGAGGAAAGGCGAATCTGTCCGTGAATACATTGAGCGGTTCAGAAATCTATCTCTGATGTGCCCAGCAGGGATGCCATTACCCATGCTCTTACAGACATGCAGGCACAACTTCTTGGATCAAGTAGAAGTCCGCATGGGGCTGTCAAAGCCCATACTTGGAAGGAATTGGTCGAACAAGCTGAGATAGCCGAGAAATCGGCTAAGAAGTTCGAGCCATCCGCCCCTAGGAGCAAATGGGGCGCGAACAACAAAGGGCGTAGCGATCTCCCGCAGTCTTCCCAAGCTAAAGGGAAGGAGATTATGTCCGTCGAGCTGACCGGGGACATGCAGTCAAAGGCCAAGAAGAGCGGCGTCAACAGCCAAGAGCCCAAGTTTCCTCCGAAGCAGTACTCCTTCAGAGATGACCAGGTGGTCACGATATTCCATCTGCTCCACAAAGGGAACAAAATGAAGCTACCAGGACGCTCGCCGTCCCAATGAGATAGGGCGTACAAACGACCCTAAATACTGCCTCTACCACAGGATGATCCACCATCCTACTGACAAGTGCTATGTTCTCAAGGATAGAATTCAAGCCTTGGTCGACGCCGGAGTCCTCACATTGAAGACAGAACAGAAGAAAGTCACTGCCAATATGGTGACTCTTGAGTTCGGCACTGCTCAGAAGGTCACAGTTCCCGACGGGACCTATCCAGCCCCCACACCGCGGTTGGAAGTCAAGCATTCTTCAACCATAGCTAAAGTTGACAAGGTCTCGTCCCCTTGACATTGGAGACAGGGGAAGTTATGTGGATACACCCTGACCTCGTCCGAGACGTACAGCGGACGTCGAAGGACTCCAGCAAAAAGGGCAAGTCCTGCAATGTCATCTCTGTCCTGCCAGATGATGGTAATCTTACTTCGGCTTCCCTCAGCGATTCAGAAGAAGAAAAGCATGCCTGTACGGCACAGGCAGATGCACCTCAACAGACAGGCACCCGGTCTGGAAGATCATACTTAAAGCAGTATGACAAGTCTACTGACGAGATACAACAGCAAACGACGTCAGTACCAATGCCGGCATCCACTCCAGTCCTGACCAAAGGGAAGGAGAAGCCTAAGGAAGTGCGGTTCGACCATGTGTTGAAGAAACCGCCAGGCCAAGGGTTAGCCACGCCCTTTCGCTTTGATATATTGGCCCTTAGCCAATATCCCGGCTCGTATCACAATACACGAGCTCCTTCGTCTCTCTAAAGAGACAAGAGAGGCACTCAGAGATGCGCTGGCCGACTCGGAGTCCTTTCTGACACATGCCTGAGGTTCCTGGTGATGAGGTGCAGCCTTCCTGCTCAGAGTGCCATCACGCACAGTCCAAAGTGCCTGCTATTACCTTTACGGCGGAAGATATGCTTCTCAAAGACAACAAGCATGATCGACCTCTGTACTATACCGGATATATCGGTTCAACATGCATTGAAAGAGTACAAGTCGATCCGGGGTCTGCACTCAGCATCATCCCCAAAAGGCTCCTCTATTTCCTCGGCATACCATTGTACAGGTTGTCCGCAACCACCACTACAATATATGGTTTCAACGCCGGGAGCAGCCATCCGCTTGGAAAGATTCGGCTCCGCTGCAGAATCGGAAGCCTGAAGTCAGAGGTGACATGCTATGTCATCGACGCTGACACATCATACAACCTGTTACTGGGACGATCATGGATCCATGCCAACTGGATCGTTCCTTCCACTCTCCATCAGTGCTTCAAATATGTTGAAGATGATGCGACAGTACGAACTGTCTTCGCTGAAAAGCAACCCTTCAAGGGTGGGAAACTACTTCACCGATGCCCTCTTGTATCAAGAGGCCGACGGAACGCCTGCACAACCATTGCCAGACGATGATGAAAGTGGCAATGAGGCGGATTCAGAATCCGAAACAGGCGTGCCAGCCATTTCGATTGGCGAACCAATTGTAGCATGCTTTAATGACCCCCATGTAATGAAGAGGAAGGCGAATGGGTAATTAATGATAGTATCTCTTTTGATTATCCTGCGAGCATCGAGTCGATTAAATCCATGATGGATGGCTCTCTTCATATGCCCGTACATGAGCCGAGTGTGGCTAGCACATCTGTGGAAGCGTAGAAGGGGCCACGCTGGTAGTCCCCCCGTCCAAGCAAGGTCAGCGCCGATAATCTTCGGCAGAGCCCGGCCAGGGAGATTCTCAACTACAGACTCAAGCTCAGAGTCGGATGCTCCACAGTTCTTTCATTACGCGCCATCAGCGCGCCATATTATGAAGAAGATGGGTTACAACCTGAAGCAGGGAGCGGGCCTAAACTTCGGAAAAGGAAGACGCAGCTTGATGCGTAATTCCATCCCAAGAGTGAAACCTGCAAATTACTATGATAGTACACACGCAGGGGGTTGGGTTATGTTACACCCACATCGTCAGTAACGGTTCAGGTCAAAGACGACGAACCAATTCCATCACAGTCGGGTTCATCTGCCGAGTGGGACTCTGACATCAGCATAGGAGGAATGTTCAACGGCCTCACTGTGAATATGACTTCAGGCAGTCAATTGGAACCTGCGGACGCTGCTGATGAGGAACCTTGGGCCCAGCAATTAAGTCTCCAATGGGAAAAGCGGTTCGAGCTGCGCGAGCCACCTACCGAAGACAAGGTGATCCAGGTTAACTTGGGTAGTCAAGATCACCCCAAGCCTATTTTCATAAGTGAAAGCCTATCACTTATCGAAAAGGAAGAATTGATAATGCTCGTGAAAGAGTATATAGATGTCTTCGCCTGGAGCTATGAAGACATGCCCGGACTTGATCCACAGGTCGCTATGCACCGTCTAAACATCAAGCCCGACGTTAGGCCAGTCAAGCAGCAACAACGTCGGTTCCGCCCAAACATCATGGAGGCTATTGAAGCCGAAGTTCATAAGCTCAATGCTTGTGGCTTCATCCGGAGGAACAACATCCAGATTGGGTGGCTAACATAGTCCCCGTCCTCAAGAAGAATGGAAAAACGAATCTGCATCGACTACCGTGATCTCAATACGGCCTGTCCCAAAGATGAATTCCCACTGCCGATCACCGATGTCATGATCGACAACACATGCGGATTCGAGAGGATGTCTTTCATGGACGGCTTCTCAGGGTATAACCAGATCAAGATGTATCCTGATGACGAGAAGCATACTTCTTTCCGAACGCCATTGGGGGTATACTGCTACACTGTAATGCCCTTCGGACTGAAGAACGCCGGAGCAACCTACCAGCGGGCGATGAGCATGATCTTCCGCGACCATCTCCGAAAGACGGTGGAATGCTATGTTGAAGACATTGCCGTCAAAAGTCGCAGAAAAAATGAACATCTTCGTGATCTGAAAACGATGTTCGACATAATGCGGGCTCATCAGCTGAAAATGAACCCGACGAAATCCTTCTTGGGAGTGTCCAGCGGCAAATCCTTGGGTTCATTGTCACATCAAAGGGGATCCATCTGGACCCAGACAAAGTCAAAGCCATACAGGACATGCATCCACCGAGGAACCTCAAAGAGCTCCGAGGCTTGCAAGGCAGATTAGCCTACATCAGAAGATTCATAGCAAATCTTTCAGGCCGTTGCCAGCCCTTTACCCGTCTCATGAAAAGGGTACTGCCTTCATATGGGACCAAGCTTGTCAAGAAGCTTATGAAGACATTAAGAGGTATCTCACAAAACCTCCGGTCTTAGTGGCCCCTACATCAGGGAAACCATTCTTGCTTTATGTAAAAGCTCTGGATTATTCCCTCGGCGCCCTCCTCGCTCAAAGGACGACAATGGCCATGAGCAGGCCATTTATTATCTGAGCAGGACTCTCATAGGAGCGGAATCTCGCTACAATCCTATCGAGAAAGAGTGTTTAGCTCTCGTCTTCGCTGTCCAGAAGACGCGACATTATTTGGTTGGCCAAACCATACATGTCATCTCCAGGGTGAACCCTTTACGTCTTCTCATGACGAAGCCAGGGTCGCTGAATTCAAGGTTGGCTAAATGGGCACTCCTGTTGTCTCAATACGACATGACCTTTACTCCTCAGAAGGCAGTTAAAGGCCAGGCCCTTGCAGAGTTCTTAGCTGCTCACCCAGTTCCAGAACATTCAAAACTTCACGAAGACATCCCTGATGAAGTCTTCGAGTCTAATGCAACCTCAGCAGAGGAAGTGTGGCAGATGTTCTTCGACGGAGCATCGCGGACGGGCCCCAAAGGGAAAATTATTGCCGGAGTGGGGGTTGTGTTCATCTCCCCACAGGATCATATCCTTCCCAGAGCATTCTCCTTGGCAGAATCATGCTCTAATAATGTAGCGGAATACAATGCTCTGCTCATCGGTCTCCAGCTCGCCCATGGAATGGGGGTACGCTACCTTGAAGCTTACGGCGATTCAAAGCTGATCATTAGCCAGGTAAAAGGCGAATATGAAGTCCGCCATGAGGACTTGATGCCTTATTATCATACAGCCATCGAATTGGCTAACCTATTTGAAGGCTTCTACATCGGGCATGTGTCCCGATCTCAAAATACCAAGGCGGATGCTCTCGCTGCATTAGCGACAACGCTAGCCTTACCGGCCGACACCGAGTATCACCTCACAGTCGCAACCCGGCATCTCGTATGCTCCAAGCATATGCTAAAGATTCAAGAGGTCCATAATATCTCCGTGGGTCTTGAGCGGAGGGATTGGCGCTTCCCTCTCATTGACTACGCTCTGCACGGTCTGTTTCCAGACGATCCCAAAGAAGCGGCGTCCATCAGACGAAGGTCGCTCCGTTTCTACTATGATCCCACTTTGAAGACACTCTAACCGTCGTTCATATGACGGTGTCCTCCTCCGTTGTCTCTCTCATTCAGAGGCACAAGAAGCGCTCCAAGAAGCGCACGATGGCATTTGCGGCGCTCATCAGCCGGGTCCAAAGCTTAAAGACAGGCTGCACAGACTTGGATACTATTGGCCAACTATGATAGCCGATGCCATCCAATATGCACGAAGGTGTAAAGCGTGCCAAGTCCATGCAGACTTCATACACCAACCTTCGAGTTGCTCCACCCTACTGTTGCTTCATGGCCATTTGAAGCATGGGGAGTCGATGTCGTAGGGCCAATCAGTCCCTCTTCGGCAAGAGGTCACCGGTTTATCCTGGCAATAACCGATTACTTCTCAAAATGGGCAGAGGCCACACCGTTGGCCGAAGTTAAAACCTCCAATCTGGTTAGCTTCATCAAACACCATGTCATCCATCGATTTAGTGTACCCAGACGGATCATCCATGACAATGGTCCCCAGTTCGTAAGCCAAGGGTTCTATCGGTTCTGCGATAAATACCGAATTCAGAATGTGGCTTCAACCGCCTACAATCCTGCCGCCAACGCTTGGCAGAGGCATTTAACAAGACAATCATCAAGCTGCTCAAGAAGTTTGTCTCCTCGAACAAGCGAGATTGGGACGAAAAGCTCTGTGAATGCCTTTGGGCCTACCGGACTACGGTTCGGACACCGACAGGCAATACGCCTTTCTCCCTGGTATATGGGTGCGAAGCGGTCATCCCATTGGAAATCCAGGTGCCATCATTGCGGGTAGCCCTGACTACTAAGATGACATCAGAAGACAATGATCGCTTGCGTCTTCAAGAGCTCGAAGCCCTGGACGAGAAGCGGCTGCAAGCTCAGTAACACATCGAGCTATATCAGGCTCGGATGTCAAAAGCCTTCAATAAGAAGGTCAAGCAGAGAGTCTTCCACAAAGGAGATCTAGTCTTAGCCGTCAGACGACCGATGATTATGACGCATAAGACCAAAGGCAAATTTCAGCCTAAATGGGAAGGACCGTTTGTGATAGAGACAGTCTATTCAAACGGAGCATACCGCCTTACAACTGCAGATGGCGACCTCCTCATGATGCCGATCAATGGCAAGTTCTTAAAGAAGTACTATCCTTAATCAAGGATCTTCCCCTCGATCAAGTTAACATTACACCTCTGATCGAGATCCGCGCGTCCGGAATGCGCACAAAGAGAGCCTCTCTCTTTCCCCAACCATATCAAACCTGTTGATAGCTGGGGGTTTGCTTAAAATCCCAAGGGACCTGCTCCACTTGATTCCCTCTCCAGAATCACCTACCAATTCTCATCCATAGAATGGTAGGACCCACATATATTCCGCTGTTATGTTAACATTAAACCTATGACAGCAATCCCCTCGTTTCTCCCCGAGATAATGAGACCTCCAAAATCACTACCAATTCTCATCCATAGAATGGTAGGACCACATATATCTCGCTGTTCGTAACATTAACCTATGACAGTGATTCCCTCGTTTCTCCCCGTGAAAACGAGACTTTTCCCAAACTCCATTGTTATATTGAACTTAGCGCGTCTCAATTGGTTACGTCATCGCGACCTCTGAACCAGCAGACAGCTAAGTCTCAATCCCGAGTCCTGTTGACATTTACAAAAGACAGGTCTCGATACTCGTTGACATTTACAAAAGACGAGTATCACTCATTGTTGAGCTTGGTGGCTTCTCAACCAGTTACGTCATTGCGACCTCTGAACTGGCAGATAGCCAAGTCTCATCTACCATTGAGCTTAGTGGCGTCTCAATTGGTTTACGTCATCGCGACCTCTGAACCAGCAGATAGCTAAGTCTCAATCTCGAGTCCTGTTGACATTTACAAAGACAGGTCTCGATACTCGTTGACATTTACAAAAGACGAGTATCACCTATTTCGAAGCTTGGTGGCTTCTCAACCAGTTACGTCATTGTGACCTCTGAACTGGCAGATAGCCAAGTTTCATCTACCATTGAGCTTAGTGGCGTCTCAATTGGTTACGTCATCGCGACCTCTGAACCAGCAGACAGACAAGTCTCAATCCCGAGTCCTGTTGACATTTACAAAAGACAGGTCTCGATACTCGTTGACATTTACAAAAGACGAGTATCACTCATTGTTGAGCTTGGTGGCTTCTCAACCAGTTATGTCATTGCGACCACTGAACTGGCAAATAGCCAAGTTTCATCCACCATTGAACTTAGCGGCGCCTCAATTGGTTATGTCATTGCGACCTCTGAACCAGCAGACAGCTAGTCTCAATCTCGATGCTTGCTGACATTTACAAAAGGCAAGTATCTCCCCTTTTTAGCCCCGCAATGGGCTAACCTCGAGACTGGCACATCTCAATTGGTTATGTCATCGCGACCTCTGAACCAACAGAACAGCCATGCCTCATTATCCAAATAAACAAAGACGACAAAAGAATGAATTTTTATTAAATTCCAAAGGGATGGGATACATGGAGGAGCCTATAGGCGTACATGATAAGATCGGATCCGATCTCCGAGCGAAGCTAGCCTCGTCCTCCTGTCATCAGCAGCCTGGGCCAGCGCCTGTGATCTTAGCTCAGCCTCATCGAAGTCCACCGCTTGAGCCAGACGAGCCTCGACCTCCGCCAAAGTCGCCCTCTGTGACGACTTCTGCCGCGCCAGTTCCTCACTCTGAGCCCTGAGCTGCTCAAGCCGCGCAGCCTCTTCATGACGCATCTGTGTAGCCTTGGATAAGAGGAGATTTGCCTTCCGGATCATCTCTTCAGCCCTCTTAACCTTATCTTCAGCATCAAGAAGAGCACTGTTGGAAGCGTCAATTGCACTCCCAACCTCTGCCTCCAAGGACCTCAAGTCAGAGGAGATAGCCTCAGCAGCCTCTTGAGCGGCGAGCTGAGCCTCGCGCCTCTGGGCGACAAGACGTGTGAGCCGTTCATCAGCCAAAGACGCTGCGTCGGAACGATGGAAATGGCGCCATTCCTCGACGTCCTTCTCAAGGTCATCTACCAGGAGCTTTAAAGCAGCAGCTTGATGGTACCCCTCAAAGTCTCGGATACATTCAATGCCACGGAGAGGACCATCTTCAACTTCGAGAATGGCACAGGCGAGCCCTTCAAGACGAGACCGATAGTCTGCTCCAAGCTGTTATAGAAGCTGTCGACCAGATTACCGATGAAGTCATTCTCAGCTTCATCAACCCTTGAGACAGCCTCGGAGCAATCTACCATCCCAGTCGACACCGCCGCAGAAGAAGAAGCGGGAACATCGACAGCAGCAGGGCAAGCCAAAGGTGACCTCGGCGGAGTCCTCAGCGACACCAGCACGCCAGCCACCGTGGAGGAAGGACTGGCAACCACCTCCTGAACAGCAGGCTCGACAATCAAAGTCGGAGAGGTAGGGCTCACAATCACCCTCAATGCCGTATTCGGCAAAACAGTCTGCACCTCACTCGTTGATGTAACTGGAAGTGAGGATACCTCCGGGACTGCCGCCCCTCAACCTCAGGACCTTCCGCTGATTTGGGCTGATAAAAAGGCAGGTGCCATACAGCGCATCCACACAGCAGCGTCTGCCCCGGTCGAAGCGCTCATATCGCCCCTTGACCCTTCAGGGAAACCCGCCGCTTCTTTCGAAGCTGATGCACCTTGGGGACGAATACCTGCAACAAAACCAAGGTCAAAAAGGAGACGCAGCAAACAGGCGAGGACCAAGAGATCTTAGTCTTACCGAAGGCCGATGTCACCTCGTCAGCCGCATCAGAATCCAGGGGTCCCATCGGAAAGTTCTTACCAGACTCAACGCGGATAGCCGGCCCGCTCGCCGATTCCTCCGCAGACCACCCGATAGAGCTGGAGGCCATAGGACTTCTTTAGAAGTCCCAGCGCCCGACGGGCCAATGTCGGCCGCATCACCTCCAGACTCCTCCGAGCGAGTAAAGAACCAGCTGCAGCTCCATAAGCAAATAGAGGATCATACTGATCCCCTTGCTCCCCATGCTCCTCAGCTCCTGCAACAAAAAGCAAATGATGAGTTATTTAAAGTGCGCTGAAGGCATATTATATGGAGGCCAATCTTACCAGTAGTCGGTTCAGCAACCGACGGCTCAGCCACTAATGGAGCAGCAGAAGGAGGCGCAGCAGAGGGCTCACCCTCTACCACGATGGTAGGAGTCTGGCGACGGGGCCTCTTCGCCGACGACTTCCTACGGGATCCACTCCCACGCTTCCTTTTGAAGTGGACATCAGAGTCCTCTTCCTCCACATCCTCTACATGTTGTGAGGGAGCTTCCCCACTACACCAGACCCGGCTTCACGAATATCACTTCATGGGCATCAGCCCTCGTCCCTACCTCAAAGCGAGGGCTCCCTGCATCAGAAGCCCCGCTGTCATCTACAGCGATGAACTCCTCTATGCCAGGAACACGGACTCGTTTGCCCTCCATCTTATCAGAAGCCTTCTGCTCATCCGATGAGAAATTAACTTCACACCCGAACGGTTGGCATTAAACCTAGCAGGTGTGGAGTTCGAAGCCGCATACCATTGGCAGAAACACAGGGTCGTCCAAAGGCCGGGATCCCTCAGCGGCGTGCGTAGCCACGCCCCAGTGCCATCCGCGGTAAAGAACCGCCAAGCACGAGCCCCATCAATGAGGCTCCCCATGAAAGCCAGGTCCGGATTGGGGTTGCCACATACAACTGGTCATACCCAAATTGGCGGGCAAACCGGCTCGGGACGTAGGGCTCCAGGTAGCAGGTATCCCCACTCCTGTACAGCAAATGCGAGGGCCGGATACAGACCAGCCACTCGAAAACACCCCGACTCATGGGAGACCGACCTGATTCCACATCACGGAATTCCTCGTTGTATCCTGCACCCCGCAGGCGAGGAAAACAACGGAACAGGCTATAAGCGTCATAACGACGCACTAACTTACGGGCCTCGGCCACATAAGTTTTCTGCCACGAACGGCCTTCAAAGCGACGGAGAAGCGCCGTTTGAACACCCTGCGGAGGGTCTTCCCCAGCTCCAATCAAACTGGGACAGTGCAAGGCGAACCACGCCATCAAGTAGGTGTACGGTAAACCTACCCTAGGATTGGGTCCGTCACAAGGCAGGACGGCACCCTTCCCCGCCTTGACGCCATTGGCCTGCAGAAAGCCTCCGTCAGTGCACGAAGGCCCCTCTGAATACAACACACCATGGCCGGGAGAAGACCCAGACGGTGGCCATGAACCAAGCGAACGGCAGGCAGCAGCACAGTCGGATGGACGATGTCACCCGAAGAAGAAGGCACGACACATTTCTTTAACCAGATGGTTAAGAAGCCGGCCAGCAACGCCTTGCGAGACATAGGCCGACGAGCCTGATGGTGAAAGCTCCGAAGAACATCACCCTTCCCGAAAGGACCATCATCTTCTGCCACGACGATGTCCTTTTCAGCATGCACCTCCATCTTGCCAGATGTCTTCTTCAGCAACTCCGCATGAGCTGGCCTCAGGTGCACTAGTCATATCCAGGAACAAGTAGTTCCCCCAGCTCTTCAAGCTCTTCGAGCTACCCTTGCCACCAGTGTGGATGCTGGAGCAAATGTGCAAATGGCACATCAATTCCCGATATGTCTCGAGCAGAGCAGGCTCCTGCTTTTCCAGAATAGCCAACTCCGCCTCACAGGGAAAGTACTCCTCGTATGGAAGAGACCCGAAGGCAAAGCAGAGATCTCCCGCATCTCATGCAGGGCCATGCCCAACTCACCAACTGGGGTGAAGAAAGTCCCCGAGGCCCGGCAATACAACTCAAGGATGGCGTAGAAGCACGCCACCTTCATCTCGATGCCGTAGCAGGTCGCCCTGACGGCCTCATGGAGGTTTAACCTCTCTAAGTCCCCCTCAAAATGGGTGAGGATATAGTTGGTCAACTCCGCCCACCACGATCTAGGAGGGGGGACCCAACCAGGAGTCCTGAAATCGGTGGCGGGGTAGTTCCCGTCAACTTCGCAGAACTGAGTGCCAAAGGTCGGCGCCGCAGCAGGGTTCTCTCCTACTGGAAGGTCCCGCGATACCTTCCCAGGGTATAGTCCCGTTATGCTACGAGGAGGGCCAGCCCTCGAATAGCCAGACTGGAATGTCAACCTCCCGACACTTACAGACTCGGCATTTAGGCTCACGCCCCACGCCATCTTCCGAGCCTGAGTTGCGCTCGCAAAGGAAGACAAAGAAAATGCCGCTTAGCGGACGGGAGATAGAATCTCTCGCCGTCCAACTGGAAGATCCACTGGCCTTCACCGGCCTGTAGCTGGCGATCGGGATCTGGTGCAAGCATCCCCGAACATGAAGTCAGGCTTTCTGTAAGCTGACGGTCGATATCTTCAAATGGAGCCGTAGTCAAGATGCTCCGCATGGCCTGCGGACCACCGCCCTGAATGAGCGTATCCCGTATAAGGGAGCTCGGCTCGCTGAACAATGAAGCCTGCCCATAGAACTGCAAGCTGATGCTTCCGCCTGCTCGACTGGCTACACCGAACAGACTGTTCTGGAGGCCGGAGGCGTAATGTACTGCAAAAACAGAAATGAGCTATGATTAGTTCACCAATCAAGTGGATGCGAAAGCTTAAAAATTCACTAAGGCATAGCCTCGCCCAGCAAGCAGGGCCTGCAAGGCGATAGCTTTGAAAAAGCTTCACTTCATGGATAAGACTGCATCTTTGCAGAAAATATCCAAAGCGCCAGCTTCGCTTAAAGCAGGAAGTGACATAGCCCTAAGGGCTGACGTCATCAAAGGGGCATTATGGTCAAAAGTCATCATGACTGAGAGGACTTATTCAAGTCCTTTTCCTCAAACAGTACGGAGATGGCCCAAGTTATGGCTTCGTGCGAAAGCCCAAAGAAGAACTGTTCAGTTCTTACTTCCCTGGTGCAAGCAAATAGGGAAGTTGAAGGGAAACGAGTTCCCTGATAAGGACAGATCATATTTGATCACTCTCTAATCAGACAGGAAAATTCCTTACCGGTGATCGGTCGCTCGATGACCGGAGGAGGAGCGCCCTCCGCCGCAGAAGTCGCCACTTCTTCCCTGCTCGTCTTTTGGGCGCCATCAAAGAAATGTAAGGTTTCTCAAAGAACTCTGAAGCAAAGAAGGAAGGAGAGGAGAGATAGAAATTTCTCTGAAAAGGAGATCTTTTCCTGCTCAGCCCGATCGGGCTTTTATAGTGTAATACCCCGTTTCCAGAATACGTACCTTGTTGCGTATTCAGCTTTTCAGTCGTATTCTTCGTTTTACTTCCCGTATTTAATCAATTTTAATTTCAAATATCATTTCCTAATATATTAGATTTTATGTGATTTTCTGGAATTTTCTGGAATTAAATGAATTTCTTCAAAACCGGTGTCGACCAGCGCCGCTGATCAATTTTCTGATTTTTATTTTCCAAACTGTTAGGAATTTCCAGAAAGTCCTTTAGACTTTATGAATGAGGATCATCTTTCTTAACTAAAGCCTTTTTCTGAGAATTTTACGATTTTACGAAAATTCTTACGGGGTCGGTAAATTACTGGTTCCGGGATTTTTATAATTAAAATTATAAGGTATTTCTCAAAAAGGATTTCATTTTAAGTCTTCTTATATTATTATAGATTTTTGGTGAAAATTAGGAGTCGTTCCGAGATACTTGAAATTCGGACGATTTCGGTATTTTCCGAAATGTTTTCCGTACTTTCGACCTTGACCCGGGAACCCGCGGTTTTAATATTATAATTTTCTGAGTTAGAGAAAATATCCTTTCAATTTAATTTTCCTTCCTTTTTCCTTTTTCCATTTTCCTTTCCTTCTTCATGAAGCCAAAGGATTTTGAATTTCCAAAAGTCCATTTTTCTTTCCAAAATTGCACTTCCACACACTTCCTCATTAATGACCTTCATTAATGACCTCCACCTCATCTCCACATGGCCACTTGTGAGTGGCCAAAGATGACACCTCACATCCACTTGGCTCCATTTGATTGGTCAAGAAAATATCTCATTTCACACTTTGCACAAAAGCCCCTCTCTATTATTTAATTACTTCTCCTTTACAAACTCAAATCCTATTTAAACAAAACCCTTTACATTTTTATCTTTTTCTTCATTTCCTCAAGAATTCCACACTTAGCAAAATCCCTCTCCTTCTCTAAAGCAAACCCTAGGTTCTCTTCCATCTCAAGCAACTACAACTTGTTGATTTGGGATCGTCCGGGTTATCGCCGAGAATCACCAACTTGATTCGGAACCTCCGGAACTCGTAGAAATTCCTAACGACCGTTAGAGGTGAGTATTTTTACTCACCAAGACTCGTAATTTTCCTAGTATATTTATGATGATAGATCATGTCACGATATGTTATAAAAATCGTATTTTTATCTACCAAAACACCCACTACAAAAATCTGATTTTTCAGAACAGACCATAGTTTATTCCAGAACTCCGGTCGACCGGCCCCATGGGGGCAGTCGACCGATGTGTACAAACGTGCACAGATTTGGGCTAGCGGTCGACCGGTTAACCAACCAGTCGACCGGCTTAGGAGACCTGGAGCTCACCTGGAGCTCACATTCGGTACGGTCGACCGGCAGTCGACCGGTACTCGACCGCCAGTGCAAAGCCCAGTCGACCGGCAGTCGACCGGTCAATTCTGGAGCTCACGCACTTTGGCCAGTCGACCGGCAGTCGACCGGCACCCTACCGCCTTCACAATTCCCGGTCGACCGGCAGTCGACCGGAGGTCGACCGATAGGCTAAACCTGGGCCAGAATTCTGTTTCCTTTTCTGTTTTAAATTTTGATCTTACATTGATACATATGTGATATGTTAATCTTGTTTATGCTTCATAATTGCTACCACATGACATGTTACTTGGTGGACATCACCACTTATACTTCATGACTTGATATCATGTAGTTTCATGTTAGAACTTGTTAATTAATACGTATCTCCCCACTTTATCATGCCATCACTTATACCAAGCATGATACACTCGACTTTTTGCATAAAATGGACCAACTTATACATGGGTCGGGGGGAAACATGCGGATATCGATATGTGTTCGTGTTTACAGTGGCTTTAGGTATATTGTACAATCATATTTCCGGTCTGACCTGAGGGCCTCCAGGGGACCGAGGGGAGAGCTGGCTCCCTTATTCCTTACTTCATTATTATAAAGGGCATTCATAAGTCCCTCCTGGATAGGCCTCGCGGCTGTTTCCGTCTCCATGCAGCGGAATACCCTTGACCGTGGTCCCGGGCAAGCACGGGACCCACTGTAAACATAGTTCGTTGATACAACCGCTATTTCCAATAACAACCTTGTATTACTAGGATATGGATGTATGTGTGTGGGATGTACACTCAAACACATACCTAGATATCACAGTAAGACAAGTAATAATAATAAGGTATTACTTGTAGATCTCTTGCATTAGGACTTGTCTTTTATGCTTTATATCTATTATTATTCTATCTTACTTACATGTCCTTTAGCCACTTGGCCACAGCTTGTTTATTATTATATGTCTTGATTCCTTGGATTTGCATATTCAGATTCCGAGACCTGGAACGAAGTGGATCCTTCCACGGAAGATCAGGCATACTTCAGTGAGCAGGCTGACCAGCTCTTCTAGTTCCCTCGTGCCGTACTCTTTATTTTGGCTCACGCGTCTCCATTTCTTACGTGAGCACCTTGTGTAAAGCTTTGTATATATTCTTTTGGACTTGGTTGTGAAAACAAAACACTTGTAAAGTGTAACAGTTATCATAACTTGTATAACTTTGTATTTGTACTTTCTAGTTGGCATATGAATATACCACGCTTTGTGTTATACTCTGATTCTGTATTGTACTTTTATGCTTAGCGTATATACGTGGGGGCAGTTCTGACCTACGTATATACGTCGCAGTGACGTGTCCGTATCCGCCAGGATCGGAGCGTTACAGGTTGGTATCAGAGCCTAGGCTCTCAAACCTAAAGTACAATAAGTGGCAAATTCTAGTAATTTGCTTATGCCAATTACAATGTACAAAGTTATAGAGTCCTTCCTGATTCCTTCATTAATCAATTCCTTCGTATCCTAAACTCCTTTCAATTGTTTCCAATTCCAGTTAGCATTCGATATGGAGAGGCGATCGGGTCGTAACAACGTCGGGCAGGTCCCGAATGGACCCGTAGGCGGAGAGAATGCTGAGGTCCTGCAGATCATTCAGACTATGCTGGGGAACCAGAAACAGCAGATGGACAATCAGCAGCAGCAGACCGAACTCCTTAGGCAAGAGCTAGCAGCCCCGAAGGAGCAGAAGCCGGGAAATGTCTCGGATTTCAGGAGATTGCAGCCTGCGATATTCACGGGGAGTGAGAAGCCATTGGAGGCGGAACAATGGTTGACGGACACGACTGACCTGCTGAACGCAGCCCGTGTCCCGCAGGAGAGTCAAGTTGAAGTCGCTAAGATCCAGCTGAAAGACATAGCGCGGACTTGGTGGCTTGCAGAGGAGGCCCGCTTGGAGAAGCCCGTTACTTGGGACGCCTTCTCCAAGAGTTTCTACCGCCGTTTCTTCCCTGCGACGGCGCAGAAAGAGATGGAGGAGCAATTCATCAGGCTCCAGCAGGGGATCAAGTCTGTGGACGAGTATGCCGCAGACTTCCTTAGACTCAGCCGTTTCGCTCCTTATATGGTGACAGATGAAGAGAAGCGAGCGAGCAGGTTTCAGCAGGGTCTTCAGATGAGGATTCAGATGTACCTGATGCCCCAGCAGCTGAAGACCTATGCAGATGTTCTCTCTATCGCTCGGGAAGTCGAGCGTGGGTTTGAGAAGACGCAGGGGGATCAGATGAGACAGCAGGCTATGAAGAGGCCCTTTGTGCCAATGGGAAGAGGAGGCCCGTTCAGAGCAGCCAAGGTACAGATGAGGCAACCCTTTAGGCCAGCTCCTTACCAGCCAGGGCCTATCTGCAACTTCTGTCTGAAACCTGGGCACACTCGAGCAAATTGCCGTAGGGCGAATGGGTGGTGCCTGATATGTGGTTCAAGAGATCATCCGATGGAGGCTTGTCCCCATAGGAGAACGGGGATGGTTGGTCAAGCTATGCCGGCACTACCAGGACCGAGTGGACAGCGGGCAGTACCAGGGCCACTTGAGCAGAGAAGCCAGGGACCGGTGATGAGGAGAGCACCCCTTCCTCCACAGCATATGATTCGCCCAGTGCAGAGAGGAGCACAGCATATGATTCGCCCAGTGCAGAGAGGAGGTAGGACAGCAGCCGGGCGTGGCAGAGGTCAGGCTTACAACCTGACAGAGGCAGAGGCTGAGGCTTCAGAGGAAGTGATTACAGGTAACATCAAAGTACACTCAAAGCCTGTTCTCGCTTTATTCGACTCTGGTGCATCCCATTGTTACATCTCAGATAAATTTGTGGCTATACATTCTATTCCTGTTAGATTATTAGACCACAAATGGGAGATAAGTACAGGGAATGGGGTAGTCTTATCATCTAGAGTGTGTACTGATTGTCCAGTGGAACTATGTGACAAGGTCTTAGCCATAGATATGCTCGTGCTCGACACTAAAGGGTACGACGTGATCTTAGGCATGACTTGGCTTAGTCAGTACTACGCTGTGATTGATTGTAGGGAGAAGAAGATCAAGTTTAGAATTCCCCTTCAGCCTGAGTTTCAGTTTAGTGGAGAAGTGAAGTCCACTAAGGGAAAGCAGATCATTTCTTCGGAGGTTCAGAAGCAGAAGGTGCCAGTGTGGGATGAATTCCCGGAGGTGTTTGCTGAGATCACAGGACTGCCACTGTCAGGATGATTGAGTTCTCCATCGAGACTATTCCAGGAGCAGCACCTATATCTAAAGCTCCGTACAGGATGGCACCGACGGAGTTAGAAATCCTGAAGAAGCAGCTACAGGAGTATTCAGATAAAGGACTGATCAGGCCAAGTGCTTCACCGTGGGGAGCTCCAGTACTATTGGCCAATAAGAAGGATGGTAGCAAGAGACTTTGTATCGATTATAGAGAATTGAACAAAGTCACCATCAAGAACAGGTATCCCCTTCCCAGGATTGATGATTTATTTGATCAGCTTCATGGAGCCCGTGTATTCTCCAAGTTGGACTTACAGTCGGGTTACCATCAGCTGGGGGTAAAGAAGGAGGATATACCGAAGACGGCATTTAGGACCCGATACGGCCACTATGAGTTTCTAGTAATGCCTTTCGGAGTCACTAATGCCCCTGCAGTGTTTATGGACTTGATGAACCGAGTGTTCTCGCCCTTCTTGGATCAGTTTGTTGTTGTTTTCATCGACGACATCTTGATCTATTCAAAGAACAACCGGGAGCATGAAGAACACTTAAGAATTGTGTTGCAGACACTTCAGCAGGAACAGCTTCATGCCAAGAGGAGTAAGTGTGAATTCTGGCTGGACAGTATAGCATTCCTCGGACATGTGGTGTCAGCAGAAGGTATCTCAGTTGATCCGAGTAAGGTCCAGGCAGTAAGGGATTGGCCAGTTCCGAGGACGGTGACGGAGATAAAGAGTTTTCTTGGACTAGCTGGCTATTACAGACGCTTCGTCCAGGATTTCTCTCGGATTGCAGCTCCGTTAACCCAGCTTACCCGGAAAGGAGTAAAGTACATTTGGTCAGAGGAGTGTGATGCAGCCTTCGAGCAGTTGAAACAGAAGCTCATTTCGGCTCCCATCTTGAGAACTCCCTCAGGGAGAGGAGGAATGGTCATCTTTAGTGATGCTTCAGGTAAAGGCCTGGGATGTGTGCTTATGCAACATGATCATGTTATAGCATACGCATCCAGGCAGTTGAAACCTCATGAGAGGAATTACCCAACTCATGACTTGGAGTTGGCAGCAGTGATCTTTGCCTTGAAGATTTGGAGGCACTATCTTCTGGGAGATAGAGTGCTGATATATACAGATCACAAGAGCCTCAAGTATATCTTTTCTCAGAAAGAGCTGAACATGAGGCAGAGACGGTGGCTGGAGCTTATGGCTGATTATGACATTGACTTGCAATACCATCCAGGCAAGGTCAATACAGTTCCTGATGCCCTGAGCAGAATGCCAGAGAACAGGGTACTTGTTCAGTTCACTCAGCAAAAGGAGTTGATTCAGGATTTTATCAGATTGGATTTGATGGTAGTTCGAGGAGCTGAGAGGACAGGACAGCTTATGGCCTTACAGATCCAGTCATCTTTGATAGAGGAGATTAAGGAAGCACAGAAGGAGGATCCCAGACTTCAGACATTCAGAGATCAGGTAGAGGCTGGATTGAGGACGGATATCTGTATTCGTCCTGATGATGCCTTATACTTTGGAGATAGACTTTGTGTTCCCCAGGGGGAAGTGAGACAGAAGATTTTGGCTGAAGCCCACAGTTCGGCATATTCTATACATCCTGGGGGAAACAAGATGTACCAGGACCTGAAGAAACACTTTTGGTGGAATGCCATGAAGAGAGAGATAGCTCAGTTTGTGGCTAAGTGCTTGGTGTGCCAGCAGATAAAGATCGAGCATCAGAGATCAGCTGGACTTCTTCAACCTTTGCCAATACCCGAGTGGAAGTGGGAGCATATCACGATGGACTTTGTCACAGCATTACCTCGTAGTCCCAAAGGTAATAATGCTGTGTGGGTCATCATTGATCGCCTCACTAAGTCAGCCCATTTCATTCCATTCCGGGTAGGACAGACAACTGAGGTTTTGGCAGAGAAGTATATGAAGGAAGTAGTTCGTCTGCATGGAGTGCCAGTCAGTATTGTCTCAGACAGAGACACGAGATTTAGATCTCATTTCTGGGAGAGTCTCCAAGAAAGTCTAGGCACTCGTCTGAAGTTCAGTACAGCTTATCATCCTCAGACAGACGGACAATCTGAGAGGACCATTCAGATCCTCGAAGATATGCTTAGAGCCTGCATGATTGAGTTCAGGGTTCATGGGAAGACCATCTTCACTTGGCCGAGTTTTCTTATAACAACAGCTACCAGGCAAGTATAAAGATGGCACCTTTTGAGGCACTGTATGGGAGGAAGTGCAGGTCACCGATTTGTTGGGATGAAATCGGTGAGAGGAGCCTATTGGGACCAGAGATGCTGATGCAGACTACAGAAAAGGTCAGAGTTATCAGAGAGCATCTCAGAGCAGCTCAGAGTAGGCAGAAGAGTTGGGCAGATTCTCAGAGGAGGCCATTGGAATTCGGAGTTGGAGATCATGTGTTCTTGAAGATTTCACCGACCAAGGGAGTAATCCGGTTCGGCACTCGTGGGAAGCTAAGTCCGAGATATATCGGCCCGTTCGAGATATTGGATCGAGTGGGAGATGTGTCTTATCGATTGGCATTGCCGCCATCGTTGGACGGAGTTCATAATGTTTTCCACGTGTCTCAGTTGAGGCGGTATGTGAAGGATGATAGCCATATCTTGGATCATTCCGAACTGGAGTTACAACCGGACTTATCATATCAGGAGCATCCGATGGCCATCTTGGACAGAAGTGTGAAGACACTAAAGAACAAGGCTATACCTTTAGTGTTGGTGTCTTGGAATCGGCATGTGCCGGGAGAAGCTACATGGGAACGAGAGGACGTTATCCGAGAGCGATATCCTCAACTCTTCACCACTTGGTAAGATTCTTTCCTTCTATTCTTCGTTATCTTCCGTCATATTCTTATCCATCTGTTTCCTTTCCCTTATTGCCTTTCACTTTACGAAATTTCGAGGACGAAATTTTTGTAAGGTGGATAGATTGTAATACCCCGTTTCCAGAATACGTACCTTGTTGCGTATTCAGCTTTTCAGTCGTATTCTTCGTTTTACTTCCCGTATTTAATCAATTTTAATTTCAAATATCATTTCCTAATATATTAGATTTTATGTGATTTTCTGGAATTTTCTGGAATTAAAATGAATTTCTTCAAAACCGGTGTCGACCAGCGCCGCTGATCAATTTTCTGATTTTTATTTTCCAAACTGTTAGGAATTTCCAGAAAGTCCTTTAGACTTTATGAATGAGGATCATCTTTCTTAACTAAAGCCTTTTTCTGAGAATTTTACGATTTTACGAAAATTCTTACGGGGTCGGTAAATTACTGGTTCCGGGATTTTTATAATTAAAATTATAAGGTATTTCTCAAAAAGGATTTCATTTTAAGTCTTCTTATATTATTATAGATTTTTGGTGAAAATTAGGAGTCGTTCCGAGATACTTGAAATTCGGACGATTTCGGTATTTTCCGAAATGTTTTCCGTACTTTCGACCTTGACCCGGGAACCCGCGGTTTTAATATTATAATTTTCTGAGTTAGAGAAAATATCCTTTCAATTTAATTTTCCTTCCTTTTCCTTTTTTCATTTTCCTTTCCTTCTTCATGAAGCCAAAGGATTTTGAATTTCAAAAGTCCATTTTCTTTCCAAAATTGCACTTCCACACACTTCCTCATTAATGACCTTCATTAATGACCTCCACCTCATCTCCACATGGCCACTTGTGAGTGGCCAAAGATGACACCTCACATCCACTTGGCTCCATTGATTGGTCAAGAAAATATCTCATTTCACACTTTGCACAAAAGCCCCTCTCTATTATTTAATTACTTCTCCTTTACAAACTCAAATCCTATTTAAACAAAACCCTTTACATTTTTATCTTTTTCTTCATTTCCTCAAGAATTCCACACTTAGCAAAATCCCTCTCCTTCTCTAAAGCAAACCCTAGGTTCTCTTCCATCTCAAGCAACTACAACTTGTTGATTTGGGATCGTCCGGGTTATCGCCGAGAATCACCAACTTGATTCGGAACCTCCGGAACTCGTAGAAATTCCTAACGACCGTTAGAGGTGAGTATTTTTACTCACCAAGACTCGTAATTTTCCTAGTATATTTATGATGATAGATCATGTCACGATATGTTATAAAAATCGTATTTTTATCTACCCAAAACACCCACTACAAAAATCTGATTTTTCAGAACAGACCATAGTTTATTCCAGAACTCCGGTCGACCGGCCCCATGGGGGCAGTCGACCGATGTGTACAAACGTGCACAGATTTGGGCTAGCGGTCGACCGGTTAACCAACCAGTCGACCGGCTTAGGAGACCTGGAGCTCACCTGGAGCTCACATTCGGTACGGTCGACCGGCAGTCGACCGGTACTCGACCGCCAGTGCAAAGCCCAGTCGACCGGCAGTCGACCGGTCAATTCTGGAGCTCACGCACTTTGGCCAGTCGACCGGCAGTCGACCGGCACCCTACCGCCTTCACAATTCCCGGTCGACCGGCAGTCGACCGGAGGTCGACCGATAGGCTAAACCTGGGCCAGAATTCTGTTTCCTTTTCTGTTTTAAATTTTGATCTTACATTGATACATATGTGATATGTTAATCTTGTTTATGCTTCATAATTGCTACCACATGACATGTTACTTGGTGGACATCACCACTTATACTTCATGACTTGATATCATGTAGTTTCATGTTAGAACTTGTTAATTAATACGTATCTCCCCACTTTATCATGCCATCACTTATACCAAGCATGATACACTCGACTTTTTGCATAAAATGGACCAACTTATACATGGGTCGGGGGGAAACATGCGGATATCGATATGTGTTCGTGTTTACAGTGGCTTTAGGTATATTGTACAATCATATTTCCGGTCTGACCTGAGGGCCTCCAGGGGACCGAGGGGAGAGCTGGCTCCCTTATTCCTTACTTCATTATTATAAAGGGCATTCATAAGTCCCTCCTGGATAGGCCTCGCGGCTGTTTCCGTCTCCATGCAGCGGAATACCCTTGACCGTGGTCCCGGGCAAGCACGGGACCCACTGTAAACATAGTTCGTTGATACAACCGCTATTTCCAATAACAACCTTGTATTACTAGGATATGGATGTATGTGTGTGGGATGTACACTCAAACACATACCTAGATATCACAGTAAGACAAGTAATAATAATAAGGTATTACTTGTAGATCTCTTGCATTAGGACTTGTCTTTTATGCTTTATATCTATTATTATTCTATCTTACTTACATGTCCTTTAGCCACTTGGCCACAGCTTGTTTATTATTATATGTCTTGATTCCTTGGATTTGCATATTCAGATTCCGAGACCTGGAACGAAGTGGATCCTTCCACGGAAGATCAGGCATACTTCAGTGAGCAGGCTGACCAGCTCTTCTAGTTCCCTCGTGCCGTACTCTTTATTTTGGCTCACGCGTCTCCATTTCTTACGTGAGCACCTTGTGTAAAGCTTTGTATATATTCTTTTGGACTTGGTTGTGAAAACAAAACACTTGTAAAGTGTAACAGTTATCATAACTTGTATAACTTTGTATTTGTACTTTCTAGTTGGCATATGAATATACCACGCTTTGTGTTATACTCTGATTCTGTATTGTACTTTTATGCTTAGCGTATATACGTGGGGGCAGTTCTGACCTACGTATATACGTCGCAGTGACGTGTCCGTATCCGCCAGGATCGGAGCGTTACATATAGGCCAACCAGCGCCTGAAACGAGGCCTCGAAAAGGGCGTATGCCGCCGTTTCGAATTAATTCGAAACGCCGCCCAAAGCGCCTTCCCGAGAAGCGCTGCTTCGATTCCGCTAAGGGTTAACTTCGCCCTGGCTTAAAGTGCGGACTTCGCACAATCCTTCAAGAACTTAGCCGAAAGGCTTACTTTAGCCCTCTAAAAAGGCGCTGACATGCCAGTCTCGCGAAGATCACTCAAAGAAAGGACTATGTCCTTAGCTCCGCATGCAGTTTAGCCCCGCTATGGCCAAATTCTCAGTGAAAATAAACAAAAATCAGATGATCAGACGATGAACTTTCATTGATTCAAAAGCAAGGGTACATTGATATTACATCAAAGTTGTGTTTCATACAAACACATTCAGTTGCCCAACAAGATCATTTGAGGCATACAAGCGGTTTTATCTGCTCCCACGCCAGACCAACGGGACAGGAAGGGCCTTCCTCCTGCATAAGGCTGTAATCAGTGGTGCCACAAGGACACGGTCATTTTTCTCCACAAAAATGGCAGATCTTGCCAGGCCATTTTTGTTGAAGCCTGGCAATAAAGCTTATCGCCGCCAACACGTCAGATCACCTATAATGGGAACTGGTTTTGATGCCACGGATCTGACGGGTGTGAGGCCCACTCCCCTGAAGTAGATCGTCTCCGACGAAGGCCACCAAAGTTGAAAGTCGGCAACGATGTCAGTGATCTCACTGATCACCTCCGATGAAGCGGCGACCAGCCTCACCTCAGAACGAATCATCTCGGATAAAAGGCTGCCAACAGCCCCTGGGACGCGCATTCGCTGCCCCGAATTGTTCCTCCTGCTTAAAAGTAAAGCTTCAACCGGGGAAGCATAAGGCAATTTTATGGCTTCTTCCATCAAGTTACCAGACTGGCAAGCATAGCTCGCTGCAAGGCAAATTGGAGCAAGTTAGCAGTCAAGCACAGAAAAAGCTGCAAAAACATTAAGTCAGATTCTTGGGCGGCAAAGCAATCCGACTTCAGCAGAGGACAAGCCTCGCCTGCACGGCAACCATGGGCTGGTTCAACAAACGCCAAGTCCTAGCCTCGCCTATACGGCAAAGTCAGACTGATCTTGTGAGAAACAGTCTCAACCTCACCAATATGGCAAGACTGACCCAACTATTGAAGAAGCCAAGTCCCAAGTCCTGCCTGCACAGCGGACTTAACAAGCAATGGTCTTTCTGATCAAATCAAGATGGTAGCTTCACAGGAAGATATGATGAGATCCTTCTCTGCAGCAGCCAATTGCAAGATGAAGAACAAGGGAAGTTAATCCCTAAAGCGAGCTGTCAAAGCTAAATCAAGGGAGATGAGTTCCCTAAAAGCAGTGAAGTCTTCGAATGATCAAGACTTACTGGTCCTTGGCCGGTTAGACAACCAGAGTGGGTTTTCCCACTAATTCAGAGATCTGAGTATCTCTCACAACCAAGAGAAGAGAAGAAGAAAGGCAAGGCATTTCTCTTCAGAGGACCTCAAGTGTCCTATTTATAGGCCCCATGGCCTGAGCACTCTCACCTCAAGCGTGGAAGCACGAGCGCATTCAAGGCATTTATTGCGCCCTGATGGAAGGGACGGTTTCCCTTGGAACCGTGCAAAAGGAGAAAACGTCTCCCTCATAAAAGGCACTTATGACGCCTTGAATAAAGGGAATATCCTCCCTTGGAAACGTGCAAATCGGAGAACATCTCTCTCGATTGGCGCAAAGAAGGAATGATCCTCCTCGTAACCGCCCCACGGCAGTTGGCTTTGAAAGGCAACAGGAGTTCCAAAGCGAACTTATTTCTTGGAAGCCCAGGCGCGGAGCTACCCTGACGTGAAGCTACTCGCGAACCAGTGCAATTCTTCGGCGAATTCATCCCAAAGCAGGATCGAAGGCGAAGCTGAACTCAACCATCATGGCGACGTTCATACTCCACACCACCATCACAGCGGTTCAAAGTATTTCGAAGTCTGGGCTATTGCAGACTCTCGAAAACTTTGAAGGGGGTCTTGTTGACACTTAAAAAAGACAAGATTCTCATTGGTCCGAACGATGTCTAAACTTGTTGACATTTACAAAAGACAAGGGACAGACGAGCTGAAGACCAGTTTTCACCCACCTCCAAGGGACAAGGGAGCGGTTTGGACTCCACTGATCCAGCAAGCAGAACAGTGAACCCGGATTGTTTCTAAACAGACCTCAGCAGGTCTAAGATGCTAGCATTTAGCATTACATTAGCCCAAGGAGATAGCCGCGATTGAGAGGCTAGCATCATCCAACTTCGCCAGGAAGCTAACTGATAACTTCGCCGAAAACCCTCTTTTCGGACTTCGCTAAGGTTTGCCTCTAGCTCCGCTATGAGCTTCAAAGCGGGCAGCTCCGCTATCAGCCTGCTATGGTCAACCTTTGACCAATCAAATCTCCTGATGAGATCGGATTCAATCTAATCAAATCCAATCGGGATTCAAATATGGCAGGTGATTGCCGCAATCTCTTGGCTCTCTTAAAACGAGTAAGAGGATCAAGGAGAATCTCCCAACGATATGGAAAGGATCAAAACAAATCAGAAAGATCAACCGACCTGCCAATTCTAGCTCCGCAGAAGCTATCCTAGCCTCGCAGCAAGGCTACTTTCCAGATTTAAACAAGATTCGGTTCAATCTGTTTCCATATCTTCAAGGGGACGATTATACCCTTGCTCTCTCTATAAATAGCCCGCCAGGGGTACAAAGAGAGATACACACAGAGAGACGGAGAGGAATCAAGGAGAGACGCACGCATACGAGAGGACTCCACAAGCAGAGGCTTCTTCACAAGGCACCGCGCGTTCTCAAATTCAGAGACCTTTTAGAGAATTGCTTTCTCTAATCAGGGTGTTGATACCCTAACGTCGTCCTTCTTCTCAAGGAATCTCCGGAACCAGGCGAGAAGGAATTCCTTATTGAAGGCGATTTTGAGAAGCAGCAAGAGGGTTCTACCAACCTTCTGTTCTCTGATTCCCCGAACCAGGCGAGAAGGGAATCTCATCGCTCGCATCGTCAAAGGGACAAAGTGGTCGCGCGCTGACCAGACTCCTATCGACACATTTTCCCAGAATCTCTGAGGAGATCTACTTGTAATTTTTTTAGAATACTTGTAATTTAGCTCCTCAAACTTTTATTTGTAAGTTTTCCCCCTTTGCAAACATAATGGAAAACAAAGGATTGTTACCAAAACTGAAGAAGCAACTCTCCTTATCTCCAAAACATGGTGGTCCTCTCCACCAAACCTTCCCTTGAAAGTGATGCATCCAATTGATTTCCTTTAAGCTTGGAACGCATCCACTTCAAGGTGCTATCACTCTCACGTCATGTGAGAGCCCACACCTACATCAAAAACTTTAGGGGTGAACTTTGGTACCCATACTCTTTTGGGTCCATGGGGGTTAGTCTCATTTCTAACCCAAACAAAATTCTTTGCTAAATTATCAACATGTATTCTATCATAACAAAATTTAGCAAGGTGGCCCTTACGTCCACAATGTGTACAAGTGTACACATGAGCATACTTGTGATGGGTGTGTCCGTGTGGAGCATGTGTATGCCATGGAGGGTGTGCATGCATAAAGGTTGGAACTTGTTTCTTTCGAACCAAGGATTCCAAGCGTGTGTGGTTCATGGCACATTGGCTCATAGTGGAGCCCAAACAATCTACTCTCTTCTTTAACATACAAATATCATCATTAATCTTAGAAGAAGAGGTACAGGCATTAGGTAGACTAGATGAAGAAGCTACACTAGCATGACAAACATGTGCATCCATCTTATTTTGTAAAACAACATTTTTATCTAAACAAACATTCAACTCATTTGAAATAGAAATAATTTTGTTTTTCAAAGCAACATTCTCTTTTAAAACAAAATCAACTTTAGAAGACAAGTTTTCATTTTTCTTCAAAATAGCATGGCAATTATTTTTATTTTTCAAAAAGTCATTTTCTTTAAGTGCAAGATCAAGTTGAGATTTTAATGAATCCCTCTCATTAGCAATCTCCTCTTTTTCTTGCAAAACAACATCAAGTCTAGCAATCAAATTTTTATTATCATTGTTAAGGCCTAGACTTTTCTTTTTCAACAAGTTATATTTTCTATTAATTTTTCACAAACAATAGATAGTTCTTCATTTAAAGCATGGGGATCAACAAAATCATTACATGAAGAACTAGTATCATTATCACTATCTAAGTGGGGTTCCGAATGTACCTCAAGGGAGTCATTCCCTTGGACCATTAAGCATTGAGAATCGGATTCGCCACTAGACTCCTCCGGTTGATTTGGCACTTGAAGCTCGGAGGTGGTGGTGGTTGTCAATTTGTTCCACACTGCAAAGGCGGAATCAATGTTAGAAACACACGTAAGATAATCTTTAGGTAATGTGCTTCTAATGGCCTCAAGGGCTTGTGCATTGGCCCCTATATGATTGCGATCTCCAAGATAGCATTTCTTGGTGGCCGCAAGAAAGACATGCAAACCTAGGGTCTTTAGGTACATGGACATCCTATACTTCCAAACAACAATGTTGGAAGGGTCAAAGCTAGGTGGGGTCATGAAGTCCATGGCAAACTATATGAGTGTGCAGACAAACAAATGCAAATGTAGATTAGCAAGCAAATGGATCTCACTCCTAGGATGTTAAGCCTAAGTATCAGGAGCACTAGCTCTGATACCAATTGAAAAACACCTAGAGGGAGGTGAATAGGTGTAAGTGCTAATCTAAGAAACTAAATGCAAACTAAGTGCGCTAAATGTGGAAGCTAAACAATTTTGCAATCTCACTTAATACAATACAACAAGTGTAGCCGAATTCCCCGTGAAGGGCTCTGGACTAACTCCTCTTGATTCCCCTTGAAATGGGTTGAGGTGCTATGTGAAGCTCTTGTTGGATGAGTATAAGTGATGCACACACAAACAACCAAGCATATACAATATATAACAATATGAACTATGCAAGGCAATATAAGCAATATGATATGAATGATATGGCAATAAGAATGATGTTATGCACAAATAAATGAGAGAGAGTTGAGAGACAATGGATCAAACGCAAAGGTAACGATATGTTTCGAGGTTCGAGCACCTTGCTCTACATCCCCGCCTACACCACCGTGTAGGATTTCCAATCCACTATCTCCCACCGAGGGAACCTCTACCGAAGAGGATTTGTTACAACTCTAGGAGTACCAAACTCCTCTCTCAAACAACCACCTCACAACCGAGGGGTAGGCCCGTAGCCAATACAACAACCAACACCTCTACCGAAGAGGCTTACAACCAAACTCCACCTCTCACTAGAGGGAGCAAACCAATCACCCGATCACCTCTACCAAAGAGGGATACACAAAGAACAAGGGTGTTTACAACAAGTGGTTCCAAAGACCACAAACTCAATCTCTCTTTTCTTTTTCTCTTTTTTCACAAAACAAAGGATCCTAATAGATTAGGATAGTATGATATAGCTCAAGTGTGGAAACAAGGTGTTTTTGGAAACAAGCAACAAAGAAAAACTACTTGGGAAATCTCTTGTAGATGATAGAAAATAAAAGACCAAATCAAAATCCCAAAACCTAGTTTTCTTTGATTTTCCAAAAACCCAAAACTATGCAAAGATAAATCTTTTAGCACAAAAACTCTTTTTAAAACTCTTTTAAAACAGTAGAGAAAGTCTGGAAATTTTAGCTCTAAAAACCTTGGCCAAAATCCCAAAGGAATGGGGTTTATATAGGCCAAACAGAAAACTATCCGTTAGAGCTGAGCTGGCAGCTCTGACAGGCAGCGGTCGACCGGCCCAGTCGACCGCCAACGGTCAGAAATGTGACCGTTGGGCAACCACGGTCGACCGGCCCGGTCGACCCAAACAAACAAAGAGCACTGCTCTCAACCCGGTCGACCGGTACGGTCGACCGTCCCAGTGTCTGCCAAACGTGCACAATCTGTGCACGTCGGTCGACCGGTCCGGTCGACCGACTTCATCCCAAGTCGACTATGTTAGAAGGTTAGTCGACTGGTTGAAGCCTGGAACAGAAATCTGGGTCAGAAACACATGTTAAAATATTTTCTAAAAATCTTTTAAGTCTTCTAAAAATCCACAAAACTTGTTTTATCATTTTATATTGAAACACAAACAAGTGATAAAAATTTCAAGACATATATCAATCATATCAATTCATTTTTGAGTCTTGCAAATTTTATCAAAAATAAAACTTGTATTTTTATCAAACTTGATTTCCAAAACATGAATAGGATAGTCAAAATAAGTTTGTTTAAAAGTTAAGCATGCATGTATAGAATGAAACAACTACACATATATTAATTAAACTTGTTTTGATCAACTATTCATGAAAACCAAAAACCAAACATAAAACGTGTGTGTTTGTGCACTTGAGCATATCAACTATACTAAGCTTTACAAATGGATCTAAAACACACTAACTAAACTATGGATACCTAAGTCTTCTTGATGATCTTCATCTTCAAGTTGACTTGCTCCAAAACTCCATCCATGGCTAGGCAAAGTGTGATCTTGAAGTTTTGGCCCTGGAATCATTATGAAAAGCTTCTAAACTCCTTATTGAAGCTAATCACCAACTAATAACTTGGTTAATGATCTGAAACTTAAACAACACAAGATTATTAGTAAACATAACTACATGAGTTAATCATCATCAAAACTAGGGTGGAAGGCCTTTGGGCCAACAATTACTACTAATTAAGCTGGTTTCTAGTCTTAGCTGGGAAGTTTGACTAAAAGTTAAACTTTCAGCCATAATTGGTCTAAATTAGGCCTTATAAGACACGAATAGGTCTAAACAGTGAGAAAATATGGTTTTCAAAAGCTGTGAGTGGTATTACATAGTTTCTATGTAGATTTACTACAAAATTACCTTATTTTTACTCTTAATTAGGAAGTTTGACCAAAAGTCAATCTTTCAGCTATAGTTGGCCTGAACTTGGCCTTATAAGATCTGAATATGGCACAAACGGGGAAAACGTGGTTTTCAAGAGTTAGCAGTAGTATTACATAGTTTCACTATAAATTAATACAAATTAAACTTATTTCAAGTCTTAATTGGGACTTTTTATCAAAAGTCAAATTTTAGCCCCGATTGGCCTTAACTAGACCTTATAAGAGCCGAATAGGTTTCAAACGGGGAGAAAACGAGGTTTTCAAGAGCTCGTAGTAGTATTACTTAGTTTCTATGTATAATTTCTACTAATTAAAGTTATCTCAGTCTTATTGTGAAGTTCGACTAAAAGTCAAACTTTTAGCCTCGGTTGGCCTGAACTTGACCTTATCAAGAGCTGAATAGAACCCAAACGGAGTGAAAGCATGATTTTCAAGAGTCAGAAGTAGTATTCCATAGTTTCTATATACAATTACTATTAATTAAACTTATTTCTGGCCTTAATTGGGAAGTTTGACTAAAAGTCAAATTTTCAGCCCCGATAACCTGAATTAGGCCATATAAGAGCCGAATAGGGCCCAAACAGAGAGAAACATCATTTCAAGAATTGAGATTAATATTATATATTTTTCATGTAAAATTACTACTAGTTAACCTTGTTCAAGTTTTTATTGTGAAGTTTGACAGAAATTCAAATTTTCAGCCTCGATTTTCCTAAACTCGGCCTTATAAGAGCCAAATATTACCCAAACGGGAAGAAAATATAGTTTTCACAAGCCGTGAGTGGTATTACATAGTTTCTATATATAATTACTAGAAATTAATCTTATAAATTCTTAATTTGAAAATTTGACTAAAAGTCAAACTTTCAGCCCCATTTGGCCTGAACTAGACATTAGATGAGCCGAATACAGCCCAAACGGGGGGAAATGAGGTTTTCAAGAGCAAGGAGTGGTATTAAATAATTTTTATGTATAAATTGTACTAATTAAACTTGTTTCTAGTCTTAATTTGAAATTTTAATCAAAAGTCAAACTTTCAGCCCTGATTGGCCTAAAGTGTAGGCCTTATACTTGCCTAGTGGGGCCCAAACGGGGAGAAAATATGATTTTCAAGAGTCGTGAGTAGTAAAACATAGTTTCTATGTTCAATTCTAATAATTAACTCTGTTCTACTCTTAATTGGAAAGTTAAACTAAAAGTCAATTTGGCCTGAATTAGGCCCCCAAACGTGCAGAAATAATGGTTTTCATGGGTCATGAGAACTATTTCATACCTATGCATAATTTATGATAATTAACCCTGTTTTTAATCTTAATTGGGTAGTTTTGTCAAACTTTCAGCCTCGATTGGCTAAAACTGGGCCTTTGAAAGCTGAGTAAAGCCCAAAAGGTAAAGAAACATGGTTTTCAAGAGTCGTGAATGGTGTTGCATAATTTCTATGTATAGTCTTAATTTTCCTTGTTTATAGTCTTAATTGAGAAGTTTAACCAAAAGTCAAACTTTCAGCCCAGATTGGTCTGAATAGGCCTCGTAAGAGCCGAATAGGGTCAAACAGGGAGAAAATAAGGTTTTCAAGAGTCGTGAGTAGTATTTCATAGTTTCTATATATAATTTCTATTAGTTAACTTATTTCTAATCTTAATTAGGAAGTTGACCAAAAATCAAACTTTCTATCCCGATTGGCCTGAACTAAGCCTTATAAGAGCCGAATTCGGCCCAAATAGGGGAGAAACGTGATTTTCTAGACTGTGAATAGTATTACATAGTTTTTATGTACAATTACTTCTAATTAAACTTTTTTCTAGTTTAAATAGGGAAGTTCGACCAAAAGTCAAACTTTCAACCCCGATTGATCTGAACTAGGCTATTAAGAGCCAAGTAGGGTCCAAACAGGTAGAAAAATGTGATTTTCAACAGCCGAGATTATTATAATATAGTTACTATATACTATTGATACTCATTAAACTAGTTTCTATAATTAATTGAGAAGTTTGACCAAAAGTAAAACTTTCAGTCACGATTGGCCTAAACTCTAGGCCTTATAAGAGATGAATTGAGCCCAAACAGTGAGAAAATGAGGTTTTCAAGAGCCGAGAGTAATACTAATTAAATAATATAGTTTCTATATACAATTACTATAAATTAAACATTTTTCTAATATTTATTGGAAAGTTTGACCAAAAGTTAAGCTTTCAATCCGATTAGCCTAAAGTTGGCCTTACAAGAGCCAAATAGGGTCCAAACGGGGTGAAAACATAGTTTTCAAGAGTCGGGAATAGTATTATATGATATATATGTACAATTACTACTAATTAAAGTTTTTAATAATATTAATTAGGAAGTTTGACCAAAAGTCAAACTTTAATCTCCGATTTGCGTGAAGTAAGCCTTATAAGAGCTGATACGGGGAGAAAATATGGTTTTCAAGAGCCGTGAGTAGCATTACATAATTTCTATATACAATTACCATAATTAAACTTGTTTCTAGTATGAATTATGAAGTTTGACCAAAAGTCAAATTTTGAGCCCTGATTGATTAGAATTAGGCCTTATTAGAGCTGAATAGAACCCAAACAGAGAAAAAAATGTGATTTTCAAAAACTTTGAGTGTTGTTGCAAAATTTTTATGTACAATTTCTATTGATTTATCTCATTTCTAACCTAATGGGAGTTTGACTAAAAAGTCAAAATTTCAGCCCCGATTGGCCTGTTAAAGAGCTGAACAGGGTCAAAGGGAGAAAACATGGGTTTTAAGAGCCATGAGTGGTATTATAAAGTTTCTATATATAATTTTTATTAATTAACCATGTTTCTACTCTTAATTAGAAAATTTGACTAAAAGTCAAACTTTCAATCCCAAATGACCTGAATTAGGCCTTATCTGAGCCGAATTTGGCCCAAACGGGCGAGAAAATGTGGTTTAAAGATCCTGGTGTAGTATTACATAGTTTCTACATACAACTACAACTAATTAAACTTGTTTTAGTCTTAATCGGGAAGTTTGACTAAAAGTCAAACTTTCAGGCCCGGCTGATCTGAATTATGCCATATAAGAGTTGAATAGAGCCCAAATGGGTAGAAAATATGGTTTTCAAGAGTCAGATTTAATATTACATAGTTTCTATGTACAATTACTACTAATTAACCTTATTTTCTAGTCTTAATTAGGAAGTTTGATTAAAAGTCTAGCTTTTAATCCTGATTGGTCTGAACTAGGCTTTATAAGAGCCGAATAAGGCTCAAACGGGCAGAAAATGTGATTTTTAAGAACCAGGATTAATATTAAATGGTTTATATGTACAATTGCTACAATTAACCTTGTTTTCATCTTAATTGGCAAGTTTATAAATAGTCAAATATTCATACCCGATTGTAATGAACTAGGCCTTATAAGAGCCAATTAGGGCCCAAACGAGGAGAAAATGTGATTTTCAAGAGCTGGGAGTAGTATTACATATATTTTTTTATAAAACTACTACTAATTAAACTTGTTTCATGTCTTAATTTAGAAATTTGACTAAAAGTCAAACTTTCAGTCTCGATTGGCCTGACTAGGCCTTATATGAGTTGAATTTGGCCTAAACAGGGAAAAAATGTAGTTTTCAAGTGCCAAAAGTATTATTATACATAGTTTCTTTGAACAATTGCTATTAATTAAACTTATTTCTAATCTTAATTTGAAAATTGGACTAAAAGTCAAACTTTCAGCCCTGAATGGTCTGAACTAGGCCTTTTAGCAGCCAAATAGGCCCAAACGGGTAGAAAATATGGTTTTCAAGTGCCGGGCGTAGTTTTACATAGTTTCTATATCTAATTAATACTAATTAACCTTGTTTCTAGTTTTAATGTGAAAGCTTGACTAAAGTCAAACTTTCAGCCACGATTGGCCTGAATTAGCGCTTTAAAGAGTCGAATAGTGCGACACAGGGAGATAATGTAGCTTTCGATAGCCGAAAATAGTATTATATAGTTTATATGTCTAATTAATACTAATTAACCTTGTTTCTCATCTTAATCTGGAAGTTTGACCAAAAGTCAAATTTCTGCTCGGATTGGCCTGAACTAAGCCTTATAAGGGCCGAATAGGGCCCAAACGGGGAGAAAATTTGGTTTTCAAGAGACATGAGGGGTATTAAATAGTTTCTAAGTACAACTAGTATTAATTGACCTTATTTCTAGTCTTAATTGGGAAACCAAAAGTGAAACTTGTAATCTCGATTGGCCTGCACTAGGCCATATAAGAGCCGAATTGGGCCCAAACGGGGAGAAAACGTGGTTTTCAAGAGCCGAAAGTAGTATTATATAGTTTCTATGTATAATTACTCATTAAATTTGTTTCTAGTCTTAATTGAGAAGTTTGATTAAAAAGTCAAACTTTCAGCCATGATTGATATGAACTAAGCTATATAAGAGCCAAATAGGGCCAAAATGGGCTTAAATCGTGGTTTTCAAGAGCCGAGATTAATATTACATAGTTTCTATGTATAATTGCGACTAATAAATCTTGTTTTAAGTCTAAATTGGGAGGTTTCACCAAAAGCCATACTTTCAGCCCGATTAGCCTGAATTAGGCCTTATTAGAGCCGAATAGGTCCCAAATAGGAAGAAAACATGGTTTTCAAGAGCCAAAATCAGTATTACATAGTTTCTATGTACAATTACTACTAAATAACTCTATTTCTAGTCTTAATTCGAAAGTTTGACCAAAAGTCAAACTTTCAGCTCGATTGGCCTTAACTAGGACTTATAAAAGCCTAACAGGGCCCAAACAGGGAGGAAAAAATGGTTTTCATCAGTCATGAGTGGTATTACATAGTTTTAATTAACCTTATTTCTAGTCTTAATTGGGAAGTTTGACCTAAAATTAAACTTTTAATCCCGGTTGGTCTGAATTGGGCCTTATAAGATCCAAATAGGGCCCAAACGAGAAAAAAAAAAGGTTTTTAAGAGCCTGGAAGTAGTGTTACATAGTTTTTATGTATAATTAATACTAATTTAACTTGTTTCTAGTCTTAATTTGAAAGTTTGACCAAAAGTAAATCTTTCTGTCCCGATTGGCCTAAGCTACGCATATAAGAGCCAAATAGGGCCAAAACGGGCAGAGAACATGGTTTTGAAGAGCCGAGATTAATATTATATAGTTAGCATATAAATTACTACTAATTAACCATATTTCAAGTCTTAATTGAAAAGTCTGACCATGAGTCAAACGTTCATCCGCGATTGACTTGAGCTTGGCCTTATAAGAGAGGAGGAGGGCCTAAATAAGAAGAAAATATGGTTTTACAATAGCCGTGAGAAGTATTGCAAATGTTCAATTTACTATTATTTCTAATTATCCTCATTTCTAATCTAAATTGGGAATTTTGACCAAAAATCAAATTTTAGCCCCAATTAGCCTGAACTAGGCCTTAATTAGAGCTGAATAGGGCCCAAATGAGGAAAAATGTGATTTTCAGGAGCCATGGCGGTGTTGCAAAATTTCTATGCATAATTACTATAATTTACCTTGTTTCTAGTATTAATTAAAAACTTTAACCAAAAGTTAAACTTTCAGCCCTGATTGGCCTGCACTAGGCCTTATATAAGAGCCGAATCGGACCCAAATCAGGAGAAAACATGGTTTTCAAGAGCCCAGAGTAGCATTACATAGTTTTTATGTATAATTAATACTAATTAAACTTGTCCCTAGTATTAATTGGGAAGTTTGACTAAAAGTCAATCTTTTCAGCCCGATTGGCCTGTGCTAGGCCTTATAAGAGCGGAGTAAGACCCAAACGGGGAGAAAACTTAGTTTCAAGAGTTGGGAGTAGTATTACATAGTTTCTAATACAAATACTACTAATTAAACTAGCTTCTAGTCTTAATTAGAAAGTTTAAACCAAAGGCAAATATTCTGCCTTAATTGACCTAAATTGGGCCATATCAAAGCCGGATTGGCTCAAATAAGGAGAAAACATGATTTTCAAGAGTCAGGAGTAGTATTACATAGTTTTTATATACAATTACAACTAATTAAACTTGTTTCTAGTATTAATTGAGAAGTTTGACCAAAAGTCAAACTTTAACCCTGATTGGCATAAAGTAGGCCTTATTAAAACTGAATAGGGCCCAAATGGGGGAAACGTGGTTTCGAAGCGGTGAGTGATGTTGCACAATTTTTATGTACAATTACTACTAATTTATCTTATTTCTAGTGTAATTGGGAAGTTTGACTAACAGTCAAACTTTCAGTGGCCTGAACTAATCCTTATAAGAGCCAAATAGGGCTCAAATAGGGAGAAACATGATTTTCAAGAGCCGAGAGAAGCATGACATAAATTTTGTAGGTAATTTCTACTAATTAAACTTCTTTCTAGTTTTAATTTGAAAGTTTGACCAAAAGTGAAACTTTCAACCCAGATTGTTTTGAACTAAGCCTTATAGGAGATGAATAGGGCCTAAACGGGGAGAAAATATGGTTTTCAAGAGTCTTGAGTGGTATTACATAGTTTCTATTTGCAATTGCTACTAAATAATAACCTTGTTTCTACTCTTAATCGTGGAGTTTGACCAAAAGTCAATCTTTCAGCCATGATTGGCCTAAACTTGGCTTTATAAGATTCTAATAGGGCTCGAACGGGGAAAAAAATGTTATTTTCAAGAACCAAGAGTAGTATTGCATAGTTTCTATATATAATTATTACTAATTAAACTTAGTTCTAATCTTAATTGGTAAGTTTGACCAAAAGTCAAATTTTTAGCCCGATTGAACTAGCCTTATAAGAGTCGAATAAGGTCCAAACAGGGAGAAAACAAGATTTTCATGAGCCCGGAGTAGTATTACATAGTTTCTATGTACAATTACTACTAATGAAGCTTATTCCTAATCTTAATTGAGAAGTTTGATCAAAAGTCAAACTTTTAATCTCGATTGGCCTAAATTAGCCTTATAAGAGCCGAATAAAGCCCAAACGGGGAGAAAACATAGTTTTCAAGAGTCAGGATTCATATTACATAATATCTATATACAATTACTACTAATTAAATTTTTTTCTTGTCTTAGTTTGAAAGTTTGACCAAAGTCAAATTCCCAGTCCCGGTTGGCCTGAACTAGGCATTATAAGAGCCGAAAAGTGCCCAAATAGGGAGAATATGGTTGTCAAGAGTCGTGAGTGGTATAACATACTTTCTATATAAAATTACTACTTATTAACCTTATTTTTTTGGCTTAATTGGAAAGTTTAAAAAAGTCAAACTTTCAGCCTCAATTGACCAGAACTTGTACTTATAAGAGCATAATAGGATCCAAACGGACAGAAAACATGGATATCAAGAGTCATGAGTGGTATTATATAGTTTATATATACAATTTCTTTTAATTAACCATGTTTTCATTCTTAATTTGAATGTTTGACCAAAAATCTGACTTTCAATCCTAATTGGACTCAACTATGCCTTATAAAAGCGGAATAGAGCCAAAGCAGAGAGAGAACAGAATTTTCAAGAGACGTAAGTAGTATTACATAGTTTTTATGTACAATTAGTACTAAATAAACTTATTTCCAGATAATGAGTAGTATTACATAGTTTTTATGTACAATTACTGCTAATTAAACTATTTCCTAGTTTAAATAGGGAAGTTCGACCAAAGTCAAACTTTCAGCCCTGATTGATTTGAATTAGGCTATGTAAGAGCCGAGTAGGGTCCAAACGGGTAGAAAATGAGATTTTCAAGAGCCGGGGTTAATATAATGCACTTACTACATACTATTGCTACTCATTAAACTAGTTTCTATAATTAATTAAGAAGTTTGACAAAAAGTAAAACTTTCAGCCTCGATTGGCCTAAACTCTAGGCCTTATAAGAGATGAATTGAGCCAAAACAGTGAGAAAATGAGGTTTTCAAGAGTCAAGAGTAGTACAAATTAAATAACATAGTTTCTATGTACAATTACTATTAATTAAACATTTTTCTAATATTTATTGGAAAGTTTAACCAAAAGTTAAGCTTTCAATCCCGATTGGCCTAAACTTGGCCTAATAAGAGCCAAATAGGGTCCAAACGGGGTGAAAACATGGTTTTCAAGTATCGGGAGTAGTACTATATAGTATATATGTACAATTACTACTAATTAAACTTTTTAATAGCATTTGGAAGTTTGACCAAAAGTCAAACTTTAAGCTCCGATTTGCGTGACGTAGGCCTTATAAGAGCTAAATAGGGTCCAAACGGGGAGAAAATATGATTTTCAAGAGCCGTGAGTAGCATTACATAATTTCTATATGAAATTACCATAAATTAAACTTGTTTCTAGTATTAATTATGAAGATTGACCAAAAGTCAAATTTTGAGCCCTGATTGATTTGAATTAGACCTTATTAAAGCTGAATAGAACCCAAACAGAGAAAAAAATGTGATTTTCAGAAACTGTGAGTGTTGTAGCAAATTTTTTATGTACAATTTCTATTGATTTATCTTATTTCTAATCCTAATGGGAGTTTGACCAAAAAGTCAAAATTTCAGCCCAGATTGGCCTTAAATAGGCCTTATAAGAGCCGATCCGATTAGGGCCCAAACAGGGAGAAAAAATGATTTTCAAGTGCCATGAGTGGTATTACATAGTTTCTATGAAATTATTACTAATTAACCATATTTCTGGTCTTAATTGGAAAATTTGACCAAAAGTCAAACCGTCAGCCTCGATTGATTGGCCCGAACTTGGATTTATGAGAGCCGAATAGGGCCCAAATAGAGAGAAAATATGGTTTTCTAGAGCCATGAGGAGTTTTACAAAGTTTCTACGTTTAATTTTTATTAATTAACTTTGTTTTTAGTCTTAATTACGAAGTTTGACCAAAAGACGAATTTTCAATCACGATTGATCTGAACTAGGCCTTGTGAGAGCCGAATTGGGCTCAAATAAGGGAGAAAATATGGTTTTAAAGAGCCCGGTGTAGTATTACATAGTTTTTATATACAATTACAACTAATTAAACTTATTTCTAGTCTTAAATGAGAAGTTTGACTTTGACAAATAGTCAAACTTTAAGGCCCCGACTGACCTGACTAGGCCATACAAGAGCCGAAAAAGGCCCAAACGGGCAGAAAAATGGTTTTCAAGAGCTGAAATTATCACATAGTTTTTATGTACAATTGCTATTAATTAGCCTTGTTTTCTAGTCTTATTTAGAAAGCATGACTAAAAGTCAAATTTTTAATCCCAATTGGTCTGAACTAGCTGAAACGGGGAGAAAATGAGGTTTTTAAGAGCCGGAAGTAGTTTTACATAGTTTATATGCCCAATTACAACTAATTAAACTTGTTTCTAGTCTTAATATGAAAATTTGACTAGAAATCAAACTTTAAGTCTCGATTGACCTGAGCTATGCCTATAAGTTAACGTGATTTTCAAGAGCCGAGAGTAGTATTACATAGTTTTTTCAAGAGCTGAGAGTATATTACCTAATTTTTATGTACAATTACTACTAAATAAATTTATTTCTAGTCTTACTTAAGAAGTTTGATCAAAAATCAAACTTTTTTACCCCTGACTTGCCTGAATTTGGCCTGATAAGGGCCCAATAGGGCCCAAATTGGGAGAAAATATAGTTTTCAAGAGCCATGAGTGGAATTACATTGTTTATATATATAATTACTACTAGTTAACTGTATTTCTAATCTTAATTTGGAAGTTAGACCAAAAGTCAAACTTTCAATTCTGATTGGCCTGAACTAGGCCTTGAAGAGCCGAACAGGGCCCAAACAGGGAGAATATGTGGTTTTCAAGAGCGTGAAGTTCTATTACACAGTTTCTACCTATAATTACTACTAATTACACTTTTTCTTCTCTTGATTTAAAAGTTTGACCAAAAGACAAAGTTTCAGCCCCGATTGGCCTAAACTACGCAATGTAAGAGCCGAAAGAGCCCAAATAAGGAGAAAACATGATTTTTAAGAGTCGTGAGTGATATTACATACTTTCTATGTAAAATTACTGCTTATTAACCATATTCTAGTCCTAATTGAAAAGTTTTTAAAAAAATCAAGCATTCAGCCCTGATTGCCAGAATTAGGCTTTATAACAGTCTAATAGGGCCTAACTAGGGAGAAAACATGATTTTCAAGAGCCGTGAGTGGTATTACATAGTTTCTATGTACAATTTCTTTTAATTAACCATGTTTCCATTCTTTATTTGAAAGTTTGATCAAAAGTCTAATTTTTAATCCTGATGACCTCAACTATGCCATATAAGAGCCGGACAGCCCCCAAATCGAGGAGAAAACATGATTTTCATGAGCCATTATTGATATTACATAATTTCTATGCACAATTACTACTAATAAAACTTGTTACTAGTCTTAATTAGGAAGTTTGATCAAAATTCAAACTTGCAGCCCTGTTTGGTCCAAACTAGGCCTTATAAGATGCGAATATGGCCCAAACGAGGAGAAAATGAGGTTTTCAAGAGCCTGAAGTAGTATTACATAGTTTCTATATAAAATTACTACTAATTAAACTTATTTCTAGTCTTAATTAGAAAGTTTGACCAAAGGTTAAACTTTCAGCCCGGGTTGAACTGAACTAGGCCTTATAAGAGCCGATTAGGGCCCAAACGGGAAAAAATAAGATTTTCTGGAGCTGAAAGTAGTATTACATAGTTTTTATGTTCAATTACTACTAATTAACCTTGTTTCATGTCTTAATTGAGAAGTTTAACTAAAAGTCAAAATTGGCTTGCACTAGGCCTTATAAGGTACGAATAGGGCCCAAACGTGCAGAAAACATGGTTTTCAGGGGCCGTGAGCACTATTACATAGTTTCTACGTACAATTAATGATAATTAACCTTATTTCTAGAAATTAAGAAATTTGACCATAAGTCGAACTTTTAACCCCGTGGCTTGAACTGGCCCTTATAAAAGCTGAATGGGCCCCAAACGGGAAAAAATATGGTTTCCAGGAGCCGTGAATTGTGTTGCATAATTTTTATGTAAAATTACTACTAATTTGCCTTATTTCTAGCCTTAATTGGGTAATTTAATCAAACAACAAATTTCAGCCCTGATTGGACTGAGCTAGGGCTTATAAGTGCTGAATAGGACTAAACGAGGAGAAAATAAGTTTTTCAAGAGTCGTGAGTGGTTTTTCATAGTTTTGATGCAACATTACTACTAATTAACCTTTATTCAAGTATTAATTGAAAAGTTTGACCAAAAGTCAAACGTTCAGCCCTGATTGGCCAGAACTAAGCCTGATAAGTACCGAATTAGGAACCAACAGGGAGAAAATATGATTTTCAAGAGCCGTGAGTAATATTATATAGTATTTATGTACAGTTACTACTAGTTAACTTTATTTTTAGTATTTTTGGGAAGTTTGATCAAAAGTCAAATTGCTAATCTCGATTGACCTGAACTAGGCCATATAAGAGCCGAATTGGTCCGAAACGGGGTAGAAAACATGGTTTTCAAGAGTTGGTATATAGTATCTGAGTACAGGCATTAGTAATTAATATTTTTTTAGACTTAATTTAAAATTTTGACCAAAAGTCCAACTTTCAGCCCCGATTTACCTGAACTAGGCCTTATAAGATCTGAGTAGGGCCCAAAGGTGCAAAAAATATGATTTTCAAGAACCGTGAGTGGTATTACATAATTTCAATATACAATTACCAAAATTATCCTTATTTCTAGTATTAGTTGTGAAGTTTGATTAAAAGTTAAACTTTAAGCCCCGATTGACATGAACTAGGTCTTATTAGAGCTGAATAGGCCCGAAAAGGAGAAAAATGTGGTTTTCAAGAGCTGTAAGTAGTATTACATAGTTTCTATGTAAAATTACTACTAATTAACCTAGTTTCTGTTCTTAATTGCAAAGTTCAACTAAAAGTCAAACTGTCAAACTCGATTGGCCTGAACTTGACATTATAAGAGCCGAAAAGAGCCCAAACAGGGAGAAATATGGTTTTCAAGACGAGCGTGGTATAACATACTTTCTATGTAAAATTACTACTTATTAAGCTTATTTTTTTGGCTTAATTGGAGAGTTTAAACAAGTCAAACTTTCAGCCCAAATTGGCCAGAACTAGTACTTATAAGAGCATAATAGGACCCAAACGGACAGAAAACATGGTTATCAAGAGCCGTGGGTGGTATTATATAGTTTATATATACAATTTCTTTTAATTAACCATGTTTCCATTCTTAATTTGAATGTTTGATCAAAAATCTAACTTTCAATCCTAATTGGCCTCAACTATGCCTTATAAAAGCGGAATAGGGCCAAAACAGAGAAAACAAGATTTTCAAGAGACGTAAGTGGTATTACATAGTTTTTATGTACAATTAGTACTAATTAAACTTATTTCTAGTCTTAATTGGGAAGTTTAATCAAAAGTCAAACTTCTAACCCTGATTAGCCTGAACTTGGCCTTATATGAGCCGAAAAGGGCCCAAACAGTGAGAAAACATGATTTTTCAAGATCCATGAGGGGTATTACATAGTTTCTATGCACAATTTCAATTAACTATAACATTGTTTCTAATCTTAATTGGGAATTTGACCAAAAATCTAACTTTAAATTCTGATTGGTCTGAACTAGGCGTTATATAAGACCCGAATTGGGCCCAAACGGGGAGAAAATATGATTTTCAAGAGCCGTAAGTGGTATTACATAGTTTCTATTTTTAATTTTAATAATTAACCTTGTTTTTTGTCTTAATTGGGAAGTTTGACCAAAAGTCTAACTTTAAATACTGATTGGCCTGATAAGGCCTTATAATAACCAAATTAGCCCAAACGGGGAGAAACATAATTTTCAAGAGCCAGGAGTAACATTACATAGTTTCCATATATAATTACTAATAATTATACTTATTTCTAGTCTAATTTAAAAAGTTTTACTAAAAGTCAAAGTTTCAGCCCCGATTGACTTGAAGTAGGCCTTATAAGAAACGAATAGGGCCCAAATAGGGAGAAAGCATAGCTTTGATGTGCCGTGAGTGGTATTACATACTTTCTGTGTAAAATTACTACTAAGTAAACTTTTTACTAGTCTTAATCGGAAAGTTTGATTATAAGTCTAAATTTCAGTACCGATTGGCCTGAACTAGGCCTTATAAAAGCTGAATAAGGCCCAAATTATGAGAAATCATACTTTTCAAGAGCCATGAGTGGTATTACATAATTTATATACATAATATCTATTATTGAGTATTCTTACGGGCTTTGCACTGTAGGATAGTTATCACCATCTTTTTGGATAATATCTCAGCATAGTCTGTGTAATGGGAATTGTATTTTGGTTATAATTTGATAAAACTGGTTTTTGCTCCATTTGATGACATGCAAGCAGAGTTCTAATATTCTATTGGTTCGTGTTAGTTTGATGACTTTTACCTTAAAGTGGACATAGCTTGTTATGCACCATATAGCCCTCTCTCTATGATATGAGACTTAGTAAAGGTTTAGCACCAGTGCTAGTAACAAGATAACTAACACCAGCAAATGATTTAAATGTGTAACTAGGGCTAGGAATTTCATCCGATTGGCCCCGTCTCAATCTCATCTCAAACCAAACCGAACTGATTCAAAACTGGTCCCAAATATTTATGGGTAATATATGGATTGAAATTCTTACTCAAAAGAAGTTTTGGGCTGGGTATGGATCAAACAAAATCGGTCCCAGACTCGACCCGTACTTTCACATTTAAACAATATTCTTCGGCTCTTTAACATGTACTCTTTGGTCCTTGCGCATTGTTATACATTTTTTCTTGCAATATCCGATCAAAAACCAATTTAGAATCGGATTCGACCTGAACTCGTCAACATTGGGTAAGGTATAATTTTATCTTTTGTATACCCGTATGCGAAACCTGATGGACATTGAGAACCTAACCAAAACTCGACCCCGACCCAAACCCTGACCTGATGCCTCATGGATAGGGTTTGGTCAAAATTTTGGACCTGACATTGGGTAAGGTATAATTCATGTGAGAACTTTCACGTGGGCCGTCGGATCTAATAGAGATCTAGTTTTATTTGATTTGATCTATCAGATCCGACGACCCACGTGAAAGTTCTCACAGAAATCCGTGAGAACTGTTCTTAGAGGATCAGCTCCCTATATATATATATATATATATATATATATATATATATATATATATATATATATATATATACAGGTCCGTTTATGTATGTAGAAAATCTTAAACAACCCATCCATTATCAATCCTATGTGAATGGTCTGCATAGTTGTCACGCTTCGCTTCCCAAAATATGCGAAAATGACCCGTGATGAGAATCAGCAACACATATACGCGAGGAGAAAACCTCACGTATACATGCTAATCCTCATGTAATCTGAGCAAGCTATAGAAATTACTATGATAAATTAAAATTCACTGGTAACATATAAATTTTCATACAAGAATTATTTCAGTAATAATCAATTATAACAGACATTGAGTCTAATTTATAATGAATCAAGGAAAATCAATAAAAATAAGAGAAATGTAAGAATAATACGAAGATCAGATGATCAAGTAAAGAAAACTCTGAGCTCTCGTAATGCGCACGATCTCTCAGGCATCTGATCATCAAAATAAAGTACCTCAAGATCTGGATGCGTAAACCCAGGGGAGTCACAAAAACTCCCAATGCATGTGTAAAAAGAGGGAATGTGCACGTGTATGTTATTTATTCTAAATTTTGAGGATTTTTTTTCTTAGATAGGTATGATTGTAACCCCTATACTCTCTAATCCTAATTAATATGTTGTATTATTATATTAAAATATTTTTCTAACTTTCAAAATTATTTTGCTTAGAATAATTATTTGATTTTCTAATTTTTCGGGTTAATTCAAGACAGATACGAACCAACACGTCCAATTCTGTTTTGAATTAGCTTTCAGTGTAGTTTAACTTTTTTATCCTCATAATTTTTCAGATTTTTTTGAATTTTTCTAGATTATTTTGAGGACTTTTGTGGCGAAGGGTATTTTAGTCATTCAGAATTTAATATGAGATTAATGACTAATCCCTCGTTTTCTTTTCACCCTTAAGTACTCCAGTGATTGTTTACTGTTGGGAGCACCTGGGAGGGGGTTTGAAGTGGAGAGGCTCGCCGGCCGCCGGAGACACCTTTCCGTCGGATTTCTACACGAACTTCGTCTTGTTTTCTTCTCACCTTTCGAATCCCTCGTAAAGGCAGGCATATTTAACCTCGATGAATCTTAAAATTTGTGTGATGTATAATTTGTAAATTTTATTTTGCTTTCACAGTAAACATTCATGCTCATGCTTGATTTCTGTAAATTCTATTTTACTATGTCTCGGAGATGTGAGGTCTTTAATCATTTAATCTTGATTTTGGTACATGCATGGTTTACTGTTGTATTCATGCGATGCCATTTAAGCTATATTTATTTTACAAGAAACTAATATATTTGTTTGAAGAGATCTCCTACATGTATATTCTGTTTAAAATATATTAGAGTGGCAGGATAAATCATATAGCTTTTTTTAAATAATAATAATAATGTGCACATGGATGCCAAGCCTACAAATGATGGTTGGTGTTCTTAAACTGCACACATATTATTCTGATGATGGCAGACATAGTATCACAATTTTATGGCCAATTTGGTGCAACATGATGATGACTCATAAGGATGCATTGGTTAAATATGAATCAGCTGAAGGTCTGCTCGTCATCATAGACATAATTTATACTCCTCAAGCATATTCGTCTCCTCTAAAGCATTTGACCAATAGTTCTCCTAGTGCTGAAAAACTGATGATCCTCATGAGCCATTCATCAAACCATTTCAGAATTATCCTTGGAACTTAGGGTTGATCCAAGAAAAGGATTGTAGATCCATTTGCAGTAGTCTGGTTTTTACTTTTGGACTCGTGACGTGATTCTAAGAGAAATTCAAGAGGTGCCTTCTGCCAGAATTGTCCGATAGGGTATTATGATTTAGGCAAAATGATGAGCATTCTGTCAGACATAACTGATGGCTATATGGTTTGGTGAGGAGAATTTCCAAGCATCCCTTCACAATTTAAACGCTACTGTCTCTCTAGCTTTGTCACCAAATTTTTTTTAATCTATATTTTGTTAGAATTGAAAAATATAAATGCGAATCTTTGAGTTGAATTATGGCGAGATCCGTTGATCGAATCAATTGGATGATGTTGGAGTGTGTTCTCTTTCCATTGGGGATGAACGTGGTATATTCACATGTTCAATTCCGACTTCGAATGAATGAGATATTCAAGTCTAAAGATTGCCTAATTCAAAGCCAAAATGGGACTAAAGGTAGCTAAAAGCATTTAGTCCCACATTGGCTATGGGATGGAAGTTCTTGGTGTTTAAATTGAGAAAATTGAGAACAAAGGGCGTGCCCTTTGGATACTTGGAGTTTTCGCACGCGATTGGGAGGGAACTATGCCCGCACATGCGCGTGCGCACCGCCGCTGCCGGCGGCGCCGGTCCGGGCCGGGCTCGGGTTTGGGACCATACCGCACTGCCAACAGACCGGTCAGTTGCGTCAGTTGCACTGCCAACAGTTGCGACTGATGGGTCGAACCATTGCAACGGTTCGGTCTCAAACCGTTGCAACCTTTCGTTGGGTTCAGACCTGTTGGTCCCTCCTGGAGCGCTATAAATAGCGCTTCAATCTCTCAATTGAAACACAACTACAACACCAACAGCAGAAAGAAATCTGCCTTTTAAAGGAGATTCTTTCTCTCTCTCTCTCTTTCCCTCAGTTCTGAAGTGACTTCCAAAAGGGAAGTGGGAAATTCGTAACTCGGTTTCCGAAGCGACTTCCAAAGAAGATTTTGTAAAATTCGTTCTGAAAGAGGGCTCAGAAAATTCAACAGATTTTTTTATAGAATTGTTGTCTGAATCTGGGACTTCTAAAGAAGAATATTCAAGAATATTCTTCAACCTTCCTTCGTCCTCTACAGTGGGTGCTCCTCCAAAGTAAAGGCAAATATTCACTCGAAATTTGTCTTTGTCCCACTGCTTCAACGATCCTGTGAAGGTACAAGTTGACTACGGTTCGACCGTACGGTGATTTGGTAGTGCTATCCAAATACCGTGAATGAGTGTTGTATCTTGGGAGACCAACGTCCAGAAACCCGTTAGCACCGGTGCGGGGGACGTAATTGTCTTAAAGAGATTCGCTCTAAGCGTACCTCACTCCAAGTACTGTATAAGTGAATTAATTTCTTTATACAGGGGATATACTGATATTCAGTATATCGAGACTGATTTAGATTCAGTCTAATTGGTGTTTAACAAAGGAAGGAAATTGAAAGGTGGTTCTTAAATTAAGCAACGTTCTCTTGAACGAAAAACCTCCCACCTGATATTTGCCGACCTGGCCAATTAGATTGTTGATATTTCAGTGATCTTGAATAGTTGTCAGATTGATTCCTGTTAAGCAGATTCCAACAATCTTAAGACAATTAAATTGAAGTTTCTTACTTCTGTTCTGCTTGAACTTGCAGAAAATGTCTGAGACTAATCAAGATAGCTCTAGCAAGGCACCAAACATGCAGCTACAAGCTTTGATGCCAACTCCACTTCCTAACCCGAAGCCGGAGAAGTTAGGAAAATTTGACGGCACAGAATTCAAGAGGTGGCAACAGAAGATGCTCTTCTACTTGATCACTCTTCTTCTGGCCAGATTCCTGCAAGAAGATCCACCAGAGCCTGCAACTGATACATGGACTCAATGTGACTTCCTTTGTCGAAATTATATTTTAAATGGACTGGATGACTCTCTTTATAATGTTTACAGTCCTATAACAACGGTAAAGAAGTTATGGGCCACTCTTGACAAGAAGTACAAGATTAAAGATGCTGGTACCAAGAAGTTCATCGTAGGACGATTTCTGTAGTACAAAATGGTGGACAGCAAGACTGTAATCAGTCAGGTGCAAGAGTTCCAACTTATCTTGCACGAAGATAGAAGCCGAAGGTATGATTCTTCCTGAAACTTTTCAGGTGGCTACTATCGTGGAGAAACTCCCACCTGCGTGGAGAGATTTCAAGAACTACCTGAAGCATAAGCGAAAGGAGTTGAAGTTGGAAGATCTCATTGTGAGGCTTCGAATCGAGGAGGACAGCAGAAAGTCCGAGAAAAGGAGCAGTAAGAACTCCTATGAAGTAAAAGTCAATGTGATCGAAGACTCAAAGGGGAAAGCGTCTACTTCCAAAGGCTTAAAGCGGAAGAAGACTTCCCAGGGGTACAAAGGCAAGGTCCAAAAAGGCAAGAACATGCGCTTCAAGGGAACTTGCTACATCTGCAATAAAGAGGGGCATAAGGCGAATGAATATCACAGCCGTCTCAAAAAGAACAAGAAAAGCCACTCACAGGCAAACTTGACCGACCATGAGTCGCCAAGCCTTTCAGTTGTGGTGTCAGAAGTGACTCTGACAACCAACAATAAGGATTGGTGGGTAGACACTGGGGCTACTCGGCACATCTGCTCTGAGAAATTATTATTCTCTGAATATCAAATACTGGAGCAAGATGAGCAACTATTCATGGAAAATTCAGCCGTTTCAAAGGTTGAAGGAAAAGGCAAGGTCATCCTGAAGTGGACATCTGGAAAAGAGTTCACTCTGAACGATGTGCTACATGTTCCAGATATCTACAAGAATCTGATCTCTGGATCAATACTTAGTAAGAAAAGATTTAGAATGGCTCAGAAAATTCAACAGATTCTTTTATAGAATTGTTGTCTGAATCTGGGACTTCTGAAGAAGAATATTCTTCAACCTTCCTTCGTCCTCTACAATGCGTGCTCCTCCAAAGTAAAGGCAAATATTCACTCAAAATTTGTCTTTGTCCCGCTGCTTCAACGATCCTGTGAAGGTACTGGTTGACTACGGTTCGACCGTACGGTGATTTGGTAGTGCTATCCAAATACCGTGAAGGAGTGTTGTATCTTGGGAGACCAGCGTCCAGTAACCCGTTAGCACCTGTGCGGGGGACGAATTGTCTTAAGGAGATTCGCTCTAAGCGTACCTCACTTCAAGTACTGTATAAGTGAATTAATTTCTTTATACAGGAGATATACTGATATTCAGTATAATTGATGTTTAACCAAGGAAGGAAATTGAAAGGTGGTTCTTAAATTAAGGAACGTTCTCTTGAACGGAAAACCTCCCACCTAATATTTGCCGACCTGGCCAATTAGATTGTTGATATTTCAGTGATCTTGAATAGTTGTCAGATTGATTCCTGTTAAGCAGATTCCAACATATTTGTTATGATTCTTTTGTTTCGGGTTGAGTGGAATGCATTAAATTAATAGAGAAATATAATGACAACCACGAGGATCCCCAGCAATGAGTGTTTATGGATAATTTGCATGAGAGCTGAAATAGATTAGGATAGAGACCAAATTCTCTCTATGGATTGTTTGAGTTTGAAGGGGGGAGAGCCCATTCGATGTGTGATAGAATAGAGGGGACACATAAGCTCAGAGGTTTGAAGGAGAAGAGAATTAATATTTCTATTTTTAGGCCGCCAAAGGATGATCAGATGAACGTAGCAAGAGAATATTGTTTTGAAGGAAAAGAGCTTGTTTGTTTCTTTTGTTCAAGGCATTTAGCAGAATGGAAGAGAAGATGAGTAGGTTAGCAAGTCAAAGAAAAAATAACAGCCATGGATTGCTTTACGTGAACTCAGTTAATATCAAGAAACTATCAAGCGATAATTGCTTTCAAGAGCAAATTCTGCCAGCGATCTCAAAATGTTGATTAAGTTTTTTAATACGAGAGGCGTTCTGTGTGGTCTTCTCTTCGTACTTTTGAAACTGTTTAAAATTTAAGAAAATCTGAAATTTATTTGCAATATGGAGTGTTTTTCCGAAAAAGTATTCAAAAGTTTAAGTGAAATAAATAAGCAATCACCACTTTTTGAGGATGAAAATAAATTATTTAAGATTGAAATAAAGAAATCTAAATATATTTGAATTTGTGTTTTACAACTCTGGTGCAATATAGAAAACATCATGTGCTCTAAAGTTAGTTGGACCTGTCAAATAATTTGTCTTTAAAAGGTTATAGGTCTAAAGTAATTCGTCTTGATAAGGTTATAAGAATTTCTCTAAAGTTTATTTGTTTATTGTTATTTTTGCACTTATTTATTCAAGACATAGATACCAATTGAATGACCTTAGACTTCATAGAAGTCTCACTTCATACTTGACTGTATGAATCCAAAATTTCTCTATTAGCAAGTGCTGTACTTTCAATCTTGCAAAGTCTTGAGCAACTGTTGTTACATCTTTTGTGCAAGGAGACTGGTGTTCCTTGAAATGCAGGATAGTCTGAGTTCCCGTCGCACACTGGATTTAACATCTAGTCTCAATGTAGGCTCTGCTGCAAACCGAACTATAATGCTCAAAGTTTAAGTAATCTATATTGATCATATAATCTATGTAATGACTCGGCCATAATGACAACCTTCCTTTGGGCCGATTGCCACACGCATGGGCCACACAATTAGCATCTAGATTCTTTTTCCGCCATTGGACTAGTTGATGAGGGTAATGCAATATGGACCTATAGTGTGACAACTTTCTTTTGGACCAATTACCACACCAAGGTTCTCTCACTTGCATTACTCACATCAAGTATCCGAAGCCGTACATAATTCGGCCAAACAATAGTCTTCCTTTGGGCCGACTATTGTTCTCATGAACTATATAAGCAATTAAATAAGCTCTTTTATAAATTCTTTAACTTGAACATTATATACTTTTATCTGTGTGTTATCAACTGTAGTAAACATTAATATTCATCATGTTAGACAATATAAGCAATATAATATTAATGATAAAGCGGAAGGATGTAAGGATACATATTACCATGATAAAAAAAAACACTTCAATGTCTTCTTTATGTCAACTAACTACTATTTTATTATGTATAGTTCCTGTAATACTTTAGTGCTCGTCAAGAGCTTCGAAACGGCTATTTACATGCTCAAAACAGAGGTCGAATGAGCCCGTAACGGCTAATTGAAGTTTCTATTGGCAAAACGGGTCTGCAGTGCTTTTCGGGTCTGAATCAGACATAACCCGCAATGGTTAAGTTATTGATTTTCTTAATGGGTCGGGTTTAATGAACTAGATAAAACCCAATAAATTTAATGTGAGATTAATTGGGATTAAGTTTTTTTATTTGATTAGAATTTTATCTCAAAATTTTCCTAATAGACTACAATTCTATCTCATCCCTAATACCCAAAATAATCTCAACAATTTAAATCTAAACTTTATAGAGATTAATTAGGAGTAGTTTCCTTCTCAGATTAAAATTATGTCTCTAAATTTCTACTCCTAACTAATCTCATAATCCCCTTAATTAAGAAACTAAAAAAACAATTAACCCTTTTTTTTTACCCTAGGTGCCGTCAGCCCATGGTGGCCGGCGGCGCGCGCCTGCACGCATGCAGGCGCCTGCATGCACGCGCCTTTAGTTTTTTTTTAATTTTTTTTTAAATTCTGTTTTTTTAAACAAAACAAAAATAATAAAAAAATCAATAACACAGAAAAATATTTAGAAATATATATATATATATATATATATATATATATATATATGTGTATGTGTGTGTATATGTGTACATGTTAAAAATCATCCCTTTAAACTTTATTTCAATATATGAGACGCAAAAATATTTATTGAATCAAGGGAAGTATTATTCAAAATATTTATAGATCGAGATCGAAGGATTTCTGTAGATCCCGATGATCTGATAAAGAGGAGACTCAAATACCAATTGTTGGATCTAATTTTATTCCATATAAGATCCATGTATAAACTAAAAGTCACTTTATCAAAATCAAAATGAAGGAAGGTTTTAGGCATACATGATTTCATCACGAAAGTGATGCCGAAGGTTGCACGATCTCGAGGACGCCTAAGTTGAGGAAGAGGATTCTTCTCTCCAACCACCAAGTTCTATTATTTATCCTTAAAAGGAGATGAGAGGTCTCTAAGAGAGAGATTGTCATTGTTGGTGGAGAGAGAACCCTACCTATGATATATATAGTATCAAGTAATCCTAATTCAATTCATCATAGATTTAGGCCCTTGATTTATAACACAAGTTCCACACGTGTAGATGAGTCCCACAATTGAATTTAAATACACTCATGGCTAAGTGTAATTGAAAACGTGTTTAGACCCAAACCATTTAGGCTGGGCGGGTGCAAATATCCAATTGACTTGATTAGGCCCAAATTAAATTAGACTTTAAAAGCATAATAAGTCTAACATAAAAAAGGCACACTAGATGAAACTTTTAAAGTTTTTATGCAATTTTCAAAACAAAGGCTCAATGACAATGCTCAACTCTTGGCCAGCCTAGATATGCAAGCAATTGAGTTAGCTAGGGGCAAGAGAAGGAATTTTTTTTTTTTTTTTTTTTTTCACTCAACTTGTTCGTAATACAACTCCAAATCAAGCTCAAGAACACATTCATAAGTGAACGAACTTCAAACTTTGAGATCCGAAGAGCAAATTGATGATCATATTGACATGTCTACTAATTCCATCGAGATGCCCTTCGAGTTCATTTCATCTTGTCACTTGAATCAATTTGAAGGGCTTAAAGAGGAAGAGCAGGTTGAAGGAGTTGTACACGTGGAAAAAGAGAGTTATTTTGATGATGAACCTATCTATCTGAATGAATTGTTCAGAGATGATTTGATTGCATACACCTCCTGCGTAGCAATTTGAATCTTGCTATGAGAAGGGGTCTGTTGATGATGAACTATTATTTTAAGAGAAATTTGAGGCTGAATTTAATAAATTTTGTGAAAAGATAATTGTTGAGGAGAAAATTTCATCTAATTATGTTGAGAAAATAGAGCTCATTGAGTACAATTGTGAGGATGCATGCATGGATGATGACATTTTATTTCTTGATAAATTGTTTAAGGATAAGTGTGATTATAATAGGGAAAAGACATGTATTGAAGATTTTAAGTCTAATTAAGGTTGAGTGTGATTATAATAGGGAGAAGACTTGTGTTGAGAATCTCAAGTCTAGAGTTTCTTTTGAAAAAAAGAAACTTGGTGGAGAGGGAGCCGTGGTGGCTGCGGCATGTGGCAGTACTCGATCTTAGCAGATGCTCGACGATGCATGCCCGATCACGTGGGCCCGTGCTGAGCTCGGGCACGAGGCGGTGACGCTCGATCTTGTTCCGCTCAAGTATGCGGGCGGGGTAGAGTAGTTGTCGGCGACGCATGGTGCCATCACTCATACTCGTGCAAGGTGGTGCAAGCGATAGAAGAGAGGAAGAAGCGGTGCAGTGGTGCAGAGGCTGAGCAGGGAAAGAGGAAAAAGATGCAAGGAGATATAGAGAGACAGCGGTCGTAAGGTTAGGGTTCAGGTGAGAGAGGGAAGGAAGACAGATGAAGACTATTATACAGAGCGAGTTATGGACTTGGGCCTAGAAAAGAGGACAAAATGAACTAAATGAATTGGTGCTGGCTTCGGCCTAGAATAAGGCTCAAGGAAAAAAGAAAAAGAAATAGAAAAGGAGAATGGTAGATGACTGGGCTAGGCTCTCAGTGGCTGGACTGAAGAGAGAGAATGAGAGAGGAAAAAGAAAATGAATGGGCTTGGGTTTAATAAAATGAGAGAAGAAATGAAAAAAAAGATTTAGTCTTTGGGCTAAAATTGTAATTATCAAATAATAATTTATATATAGAGAGAGAGACTTGTACTCCGAAAAGATTCAAGTCCGAATTCTTCCCACTCAAATACGACCCTACGACATTCGAATATAAAATTCATTCCGTTAAAATTGATCTATATTATTTAAAGTATCTATAAACTAAAAATCAAGTATTTTAAATACGTTTTGTCTATGCATCAAGCGCTGCAAAATAGACGGCCAAACAGTTAGTTAGATCTATGTTAGATCTATGCCTTTAGACATACAAATTCTCGATCCGACCATTTGATCATAATGTAAACATTTAAAAGCCCCTACAAACCAATTTTTATTAGGTTTCAAATGTTTTACACCGTTAAACTCACCAACTCATTATTTAGACCGTCTGTTTTTCCCTTACTTGATACATGGGCAAAAAAATATTTAAAATATTTCATTTTTGGTTTAGAGATACTTGAAATAATATTATCAACTTCAACGAAATGAATCTTGTATTCGAACGTCGTAGAATTACATTTAAGTGGGAAGAATTCGGGCTCGAATCCTTCCAGAATTACACAAGTCTCTCTCTCTCTCTCTCTCTGTGTGTGTGTGTGTGTGTGTGCGAATATAAATATCACATATCAACATTCTCATCTTTGTCTTCATGAAAGGCCACAAACAAAGAAAATGAGATTTAAAGCAAACAAAAAAAAATTTATATCACATAACCAACCGTGTGTTGATGTCTCTAAAAGATTTCAAGAGAATCTTAACGATTCTAACTTCACAACTTATTAAAGTAAATAGAATGAGCTTCTAAGTTTGACAAATATATATAAATAAAAAGGCTAAAATTATAAATATAGATATCAACTTTTTAAACATAAAATTAACGAAAAATAGTGCAAGGTGACTATCTTCAAATAACCTACAATTGCAAACTCCAATTGAAAGATGAGATAAAATAACGTAAGAAAAGAATAAAAACAGAAGCTAATCAACATTTATTGCCGTTCGCTCTCACCTTTTGCTTTTTCTTAAAAGGACCTCAAGCCAAAAAAAAAAAAAAAAAAAACAAGATTTAAACAAACTAAGAAAATGAGATTTATTTAGTATCTCAAAACTAATCTCACGTTAATATCTTTTAAGGGCTTGATGAGAATCTCCATATTTCTACCTTAAAAACTTGTAAAAATCAATAGAGTGAGTTTGTAAAATATACATAGCGAACTCATTAACCTATAACTGTCAACCTTCTAAATATGAAATCAAAGAATGGTGCAAGTGAATGAATATCTAACCTATAATTAAAAACTCTAATTGAAAGATGAGATAAAATAATATCAAAAAAGATTTAAAAAAATTGATTAACATTTGTTGATGCTTGCTCTCATCTTTTGCTTCTTAGAAGGGTCTCAAAACAAAAAAAAAAAATCAGTTTTAAGGTTAAAAAATTATACTTTTGACTTCTTTTTAGAGATACAGAGAAAATAAGATAAATACTCACACATATATACATACATATATCTAATATTATTTATTCATACATTCATGCAAGGATAAATCCACAAATATTGTTTATTCACACACTCATGTAGATGAATGCATACATATCCACATGCATATGTAACAAAATTCATAAATACACATACATACACACAGATGCACACACATACACACACATAAATTTATACATGGATATATGAATATGCACCAACACCACAGTTATATATATACAAAGACATACATATCACATGTACACGCATAAATATACATAAATAACATAAGATACATACACACGCATACTTATATCCAATACTATTTATCCACACACACACACACATAAGAATACGTTCACATATATAAATGCACATATACACATCAAAATACATTGATAACAAATATACATACCTACAAATATACATATACATACACCCATACATACATACATACATACCTAGACATACGTATGTACACGCACGTCATACATATGTACAATTACAATGACACACATGTACATACATAAATAATAAAAGATACACAAATTCATGTAAATCAATAGTATACAACTAAATGATCAAAAATGAAGAACAAACATATAACAATGTGAAAAAATATTTTCAAAATTAAAACATATTTACCTTGTATAACTAATCAGGAGTGCAGTTCCATCTTAATAGGTTTAACTGAAAAAATAATTACTTCACTAAATTAGTGACATTTAAGTACAATAAATGTTAATTTACAATATATTTTTATTTAATATCACATAACTAACCTCGTAAAAGAGTTTGATAGATTTCATATTTCTACCTTCAAAACCTGTAAAAGTAAATAGAATGAATTTCTAATTTGATAATATATATAAATAAAAAGCAAACTCATCAATTTATAAATGTCAACCTTCTAAACTTGAAATCAACAAATGGTGGAAGTTGGGTGAATATCTTTAAATAATCTATAATTGCAAAATCCAATTGAAAAATTAGAAAAAAAAATTAATATTTGAAAATATTAAAAAAAAGAAATTGATCAACATTCCTTTACATTCGCTCTGATCCTTTGCTTTTAGAAATGGCCTCAAATAAAGAAAATGATTTAAGGTTATCTTTTTTTTGCCTTTTTCTCCAGAGATACAGAGAGAACAAGATGCACATATACATACTCAGAATCCCTACACACATATGCATACAATACTATATAGTCATCATATAAGGATACAATCACACACACACACACACACACACACAAAATATATCTAATTAACAAATATACTAACAAATATGTATACATACATACATACACATAGATCCGTACACAAACACATAAAAATGCATACATTGATATATGTATGTATATTCGCACTGGACACACATATAAATATAAATACATGCATGTACATATACATGTTCACGCACAAGTAGAAACATAAAGGCTAATGATGCCTCTATCATGATTATAACAGCTTTTTGTACTTAACCCTTTTTTGCTAACCAAATTAATGGAATGAAGACCAACAAAGAACATAAAGACAGAGATAAGCAAAACATCAATAATAATGAGAAATATGGGCTTTTGCCTTCACATCTTCCCAAAATTTCAGGTCCATAATATGAAGTTTGAAGAAATACAGGAATTTACTGAATTTGTTCTATACAAGGTCAGTATCATTTTTTAGCTGTGTTAATACAAGTCGTTAGACTAAGAATCTAAGGAGGAGAGAAACTGTACGATCTTGTGTGTGTATGTGCATGTTTATACATGTGTGAACCTAGCTTAAGTACTCCATCGAAAGGCAAAATGAATTAACTCAGGAATAAGGCTCTGTAAAAATTTAAAAACAGCAAGACACAGGCCCTAGATTCCAAATGTGCATCAACTACAGATAGTGGAACTGGGAGCTTCACAACTTTAGCTTAAACAAAGTTCATACAACTTATTATCTCCTTCTGACTCAACCAGTCAAGCCCCAATATTGCACTGTTCCTAGTGTATGGGTCAGGGTAACTTGCTTTAGAAACGAGGGTCTGCTGCAAAACAAGTTCTTTGCTCAGGGGCCAACTTTCGATAAAAGACAATATCATCTATGCTCAAGTTGGTCTTCAGCCTAAATCAAAGTTACTACGCCTCGAGCAACATAAAAGCACTCATTAGTTTGAATAATAGATAGATCATATAAAGCTACAAAAATATTGCCTTGTGAAATTGTTCTGAAAGAAGACAAAGGCACATGAAATTGTTCACTTGTTCGTGAACATACGAAAAATTATTAGAAGACGGAAAAACCTACAACATCAAGCAGGCATTAAACAAATCAAGAATGTCCAACCCACAATATATGTCAAATGAACATAAAACCTCCCATCAGGGGTAAAAGAAATCATATAATGAATAATTAGGGGTGACAGTTCTACACAAATGCGGAAAGATTAAGCTTTTACATACAGTAGTGATTACAAAATTATCCCTCAAAAGAATAAAATAGAGATGAATGACAAGCAATAGATTTACTTGTCAGCTTGTCTCAAACAACACAATGTTCGAGCAACACAGGATTTTCACTAATGCCAACCATGATATGATTGAACTATTCCAAATGACATTTGTCCTTTGATCTCATTTCATGGAGCAATACCCTTTTGTATTCAGACTTCGGTCAAATAATCCTCAGTTATGCTTGTTCTTGTATAATCCCCTAATGATCACTCATGTAAATTAATATCATGTGATAATGTCTTGCTTTGCTTTAATTTATCCAATGTGATGAAACAACTCTAGCTTGTTTTCAAATTTATTCACATGATCAAAGACAAAGCTCAAGCTCATTCGAGTAACTGCAGAATCATGAGACTCAAACAATCACTATGGGTGCAAAACTTGGACAATTAAGATATAGGACAGAGGACGTTGATAAAATAAGCAGATTGATATATAATACAATAGCTGTTAGCCTAGGGACACCTAAGAGAGTTGACCACCTCAAGGAAATTCTTCGTGCCTTCTTGACATTCTTAACATCATAGGTTAGAACGGTTAAAAACCTTAACAAGTTCATTTGCACATGAATCACACAAGTAGTTATCAGTAGTCATTGAATTGGGAATCCAGAATGCTAAAAAAGATCGTATGTTAACCTTTCACTACATCGCTCAAATTCAGGCTTCCTTCTGATATCAGCTTTCATGGCCTCAAACTCCTCTGCTCATCGAAGGTTCTTTATTCATGTTCATACCGTTAAAGTCCGACTCAGAGAGGTCCCCGCATGATTAAATATATCAGACTTACACATGAAAATACAACAAACAACAAAACTGGGTAGAAATTGAGAACACAAAAAATATAAAAAATATAAAAAATGTAAAAGAAAATAAAACAAGCACCAGAGATCTTTGCAATAGACATAAATGTCTTAGATTTTAACCTAATTTGCATAATTAAAAGAACAGGGAAGAGACTATAGACAAATTTTAGGCTTTCACTGCAACCTCAAAAAATACCATGTCTCTGAATTCTAAAATAACTGTATCCAGCATACCTTGGAGGAAGAGGTGGCATCATATATAACCATGTGCTGCAAATGAATCTGATGTCAGCATTCCGCCAAAAGGAGCATCTACAGACAGGTGAATAACCCGTAGAAGGCATGCCTCCGCCAAAAGGTGCCACAAAACCATCAAACCTCATTGGCATTCCCCCACCCGGTAAGGGTTATAGGCCGAAGGTCCTAGAGGGCATTCCAGTATATTTTTCAGTTACAATATCTTGGAAGCCTCTCCATTGCATATCTGCAGCTGCAGTTGAGAAAAAAGGCAAGCATAAGGCAATTATGTGATTTCCACATTATAAGAGGTATAAAAATGCAAATAAATATTAAACAAGACAATAAACTAATCACTCCCAGATACTCGTCTTTTCTTCTTTCCTGCATGAGAAGGTAAATGTAATATCCCTACCCGATAAATACTTGATTATATCAATAATTTGATTTGTTGTGTATTTATTCAATTACAAATTAATTTTTTTAAATTATGAATATATACATTTACATGTGTGCATATATGTGTGTGTGCGTGTGTGATTTGTGTGCATATATGTGTGTGTGCGTGTGTGAATTTGTGTGCATAAATAATATTGATAAATACATTTGTGTAGAACAAGTATTTTTATGTTAAAAATATTGGGAAAATATTTGTGTGTTTGTATATGTAATACTAATATTTTATAGTACTAAGTAATAATAATTAGATATATCAAACTCGATGTCCACTCCCTTCTTATTTTCAATTTATCCAAGCCCACTCCCTCCTTAATTTCAATTTATCCAAGCCCAAAGAATTTAGAGCCAAGCTCATTTTCAATTTTTCTTTTCTTTTCCTCTTTTCTTTTCTTTCTCTCTTTCCTTCTCCCAGGTTCCTGCTACAGCAACCACGCATACCCCTTCCCCCATGTGGCGCTCCCCCTCACTCCCTTTATCTCTATTTCTCTACTCTCTCCCTCTCATCCTTCCTCACTCCCTTCCCTCTCCCCAGGTGAACGTGCCCTGGTGAACGCTCACGAGCACCGCCCTACCGCTGCCTCTTCTTCTTCTTCAATTTTTCTCATTTACTCCCACCACTGCACTCTCTCACTCTCTTCCTCACTCTCCCCCTCTTTCCCGAAGGCCGCCACCCCCATTGAGCCCCGACCAGCAGCCCACTTCCCTACTATTTTCTCTCCCTCTTCCTCTTGCACCATTGGAAACTGCCGCTGCCACCTGGTCACCTCGGCATCATCGGCCTCACCACCCATCGTCACTGGAACCCACCTCACCACCCGTTGTGCCACCGCGAGAGTCGGGTGAGCGCCGCTCCCCTTCTTCCTCTCGTTCGTTCTTGCTGCTAGTGTTGAAGCCAAGCGGGTTCAAACCAAACCTAACCCGATTCAAGAGTCGAACCCAAACCCGCAATTCAACCCAACCCGCTCTATAATAAAGGTAAAATTAGTCCCCCCCCTCCGGTTGGAAAAAAATTAATATTTTCAAAACCCTGAAAATTAAAATCAACCCCTTATCAAGTTTCAGATATTATAAAATAAACCAATTTAATATCGAATCGGTCAACAGGCAATTTCTCGACATCCGGAGTCCGATTCGTTCAATTCTACAGTCGATTACTGGGATTATTGATTGTGATATTGGAAACTTGTGTCATCAGAATTATAGATGAAACATGTTACATTGTATGCATGTTCATGTTACCAAAGTACTGAGAAAATCCTGTTAACCTGTTGCATGTTATAAATGTTGTTATTAAGCTAGCACACTTGTTATTGGTATACATGTTATAGCACGATCATGCTGGCGTCCGACAGAAAAATGTGAAGAACTAAGTTCCATACAAATGGAATAAAGTGTCACATGTAACAATGTGTCATGCCACACGTAAGTGTAGTGGGGGCCACCTCTTGAATCCCACACCGCCTGGTGTTGGCATGATGAGAACATCCTCAGTGCACTAATTATTCAAACACAATACCCAATACAGTTTAAAAACCAAATAATGATGATATCGTGAATGTGTGTTATTTACTCTCTCGTTCGGAAAATGATACATGTATGTCATGTTCGATGTATTCTGCTGGAATAAAGGTTTCAATATGAACCAGTGGTAATGGGATACTAGAAAGGAATGATTAAAATATCAAGCGATACTATTATACTATTATATAACCCTAAAATACGACGTGGTTAATATACTTGTGCTATATGTTCGCTTTAATATTAGATATGGAATGACGAACTATTGATATATAATTTAAACTGTGTTATATTTTTGGTACTTTAATAAGACTTGAATTGATGAACTCCTGATATTTCAAGTTCTCACCGATTAGCTTTACTACTGCTTAACTATATACTATATGAACTCATAATTGTGATACACCTATAATATATTGATTGTTACAATAGTCAAAGTATATTATTGATTCCTTCATTTTACCTCTCATTGGGTCGCTTATTAATGACCCTAAGTTTGCGTGCTCAGTTTCAGGTTTAGAAATTTCAGAAGGTTAGAAGTACGGTGAAACATCGCGGAGCTCTAAAAGTGGACTTGTATTCTCTTCCAGCTCATGAGAATTTTTTACATTCTCTTGTTTCCTTGATGTAATAAACCTAACTCTTATAATATTCTTGTACTTGATCAATAAAGCTGAAAATTATTATATTATTGTGATTAATTTTTGTACCAAGGCTAAGCGTGTATAAGTGTGAGATATTCTCCTCGTGTATATGTGTCGCCGACTCTCGCCACGTCCTTGCTACAGGAAAGTTCCATAAGAGGACAAATATGATACAAGGATATGAGTATCAGATACGATATGACACGAATTTGCGGATACGCAAAATTTGAAAAAACCACAGATACAGATTCGTCACGAATATGAAAAATTAATTAAATAATATTTTATAAATTATTTAATAAAAAATTACAATTCAACCTTCAAACAATTATCAAACATAGAAAGTTCAAAATCTCCACATAGTACCTTTTATAAAATAGCACAAACATGGCTTAAACTAAATAATAAACACAAATTCTAATTTTTCAAATTTAAACCAACCCTAATTTTTCTAGATATAAGCTTGCATCTTTATTCTCATACATCTAAATCTAAAGTGCCAAGCTAAATCTTATTCTTGATTCTTTTTCTCATTAGAGACTCAAAATTGTAGTCATTATTTGTTCATATGCTATATTGGTTCTCATCTTGTTAGAAAACAGCCTCTTAATGTGGAACTTGTTATGAGAAAATCCAATCACTTGAGAAATGGGTTATTGCAAAATTTAGGCTTATATCCGTAAAGAAAATCGGCAAGGTTCAAGTATAAAAGTCTAGACTTCTACCCAAAAATAAAGTCAGTGTAAAGGTCTATGCTTCTAGCTAAAAAGAAATTAACCAATTGAGATTGGATTGAAATCCTAGAGAAAGGCTCTATTTAGTGGAGTAGGCTGATTGATGGCCGAACCACTATAAACCGTGTGTCGACTCTTCGTTGCTCTCTCTACTCTCTTTTTCATTTGCTTTATTGCTATTGCATATACTTTGCTATTTGCATATTGTTTTACCTATCTTGTTTCATTCAATCAAAATTGGGTGTTAATTATTTAAATTGCTTGCAGACCCTATTCACGGGGTTGTCACATTGATTTTTCAAAAGTATCATAAGCTACAGAGAAAATATATCATTCAAGAGTTGAAAGCTCAGTGGATCAATTCATTAATTTAGTACCTTCAATTTTTTAAATTCTTATTGCATGAGTACTTTTTAATTGGGATTCTTGTTTTCTTTTTCTGGTAGTTACAAGAAAACTCAAAACGCTTTCTCTCAAACCCACTACTCCTACCATCTAGCTTAATGAGAATTGAGATTCTTTTTTCTCAATCATGAGTTGGTTTGATTTGAAAATCCTTTGTAATTGGGATTCATTTTATAAATCAACTAAAAAGGTTAATTTTTTTAATTTCTGATTGCATAAAAACACTTTTTGATTAAGATTCTTCCTTTCTCAATTATAAGCGGAGTTTGATTTAGAAATGCTTTTTAATTGGGATTTTCCAATTGCTACTCAAAATTTACAAAATCATGAGTTAGCTCAACAAACCAATCATATTATGATTTGAAATTTTTTTTTATTTGAAATTCTCATTTTTTTAATTAACAGTGAGGATCAATTATGATAATCTAATCATCTAAAATCGCTCTCAAAGCCAACGATATTGGTGCTTTTATAGATAGTAATCATAGTATAAATAAGGGTCATGTTAGGTATAAATGTGGTTTTCCCTTCGTTGGCACTCAACAGTTGAATATCATTAAAGGTACCATGTTCTATTAAATAAGATAAATATCAGAATACAAGACAGTTTAACCCAAGTCACTTGAGTAGTCAACTGACAGGTAGAATGATAATGCGAAAAGGCAGACCCCACTGCAGCATGCAGCGCTCATCATTCCTAACACATATGTTTTCACATCCTTGTTTACTTCTTTAACTTTCGAATAGTCTAAATTTGCGAAAAACAAATTAGACCTAGTCAATCAACAGAAATAACAAAATTTAATCATTCTAATTCAACCAATTTGTAAAAAGAAATTTGGAGCATGTTGTAGGTTTATGTAGCATAGGTACTTCTATTATGATGATGTAAGTGTCGGACACGCAGACACCCGTGTCGGACACCGACACTTCTTTGGACACTTCTACGACACTTCTCTAACTTATCCTCAATCGTATACAAAATTTTAGGACACTTCTTGGCACTTTTTGAATAATGTTCTCTATTTCTCTTACAGTTCTTTGTTCAAATTACATATTGAGATATATTTATTTTGTCTTATGTAAAAGATTATAATCTAATGAAACAAAAAATACCATCAAAATGTTAATTTATACAAAACTATGAAAGTTTAAATATGTTTCAATATAAGTTAGATACATTGAACTGTGTATGAACTTTTAAATGTATACAAAACTATGTAAGTTAAAGATGTTTCAATATAAGTTAGATACATTGAACTGTGTATAAACTTTAAATGCAAGGACATAACTTCCATGTATAGTTATGCACTCTTATTATTATTTATATACATATTCTAGTGTCATGTCATCGCGTCCTATGTCCTACTTCTTAAGAAATTGTCGTAGCTCGTAATTCTGTTTGTCCCGTGCCCGTGTCCCGTGCCCCGTTGTGGGTTAACAGTAAAGGACCACTTGGACCAGCAAGGAAGAACGTCATCAATTGTCTGGCCACCCATGTTTAACCTTATGTGGTGTTTGGATGGGAAAAAGGTTAATTGAGTTGTAACAAGAGTCAAATAGTTGGAAATACTATACACGAATCAATCAAGGTCTCAATGGAGAGGGGCATCTATGCCAAGTGATTTGCTAAAAGGCAGAGATGGTTAGCGAAGGCCTTGAACCCAGAGGCAAATTAGATGCATATTATATGTCAACCTATACAATGTGTATGTAAAATTTTCCACATGATTCTAGAAACATTGTGACGGGTAGGCCAAGCAACGATGAAAACAAATTCTGGTAAGATATATAAAGAACTTTTAGGTTTCAATATGATGACAAGCAACAAAATAATTTATAAAGTCATGG
>JAVJIF010034806.1:0-88055 GCA_038442645.1 Agave tequilana | reverse complement strand
TTTTTATCAAACTTGATTTTCAAACATGAATAGGATAGTCAAAATAAGTTTGTTTAAAAGTTAAGCATGCATGTATAGAATGAAACAAACTACACATATAAATAAACTTGTTTTGATCAACTATTCATGAAAACCAAAAACCAAACATAAAACGTGTGTGTTTGTGCACTTGAGCATATCAACTATACTAAGCTTTACAAATGGATCTAAACACACTAACTAAACTATGGATACCTAAGTCTTCTTGATGATCTTCATCTTCAAGTTGACTTGCTCCAAAACTCCATCCATGGCTAGGCAAAGTGTGATCTTGAAGTTTTGGCCCTGGAATCATTATGAAAAGCTTCTAAACTCCTTATTGAAGCTAATCACCAACTAATAACTGGTTAATGATCTGAAACTTAAACAACACAAGATTATTAGTAAACATAATACATGAGTTAATCATCATCAAAACTAGGGTGGAAGCCTTTGGGCCAACAATTACTACTAATTAAGCTGGTCTAGTCTTAGTAGCGGGAAGTTTGACTAAAAGTTAAACTTTCAGCCATAATGGTCTAATTAGGCCTTATAAGACACGAATAGGTCTAAACGGTGAGAAAATATGGTTTTCAAAAGCTGTGAGTGGTATTACATAGTTTTATGTAGATTTACTACAAAATTACCTTATTTTACTCTTAATTAGGAAGTTTGACCAAAGTCAATCTTTCAGCTATAGTTGGCCTGAACTTGGCCCTATAAGATCTGAATATGGCACAAACGGGGAAACGTGGTTTTCAAGAGTTAGCAGTAGTATTACATAGTTCCACTATAAATTAATACAAATTAACTTATTTCAAGTCTTAATTGGGACTTTTTATCAAAAGTCAAATTTTAGCCCCGATTGGCCTTAACTAGACCTTATAAGAGCCGAATAGGTTTCAAACGGGGAGAAAACGAGGTTTTCAAGAGCTCGTAGTAGTATTACTTAGTTCTATGTATAATTTCTACTAATTAAAGTTATCTCAGTCTTATTGTGAAGTTCGACTAAAAGTCAAACTTTAGCCTCGGTTGGCCTGGACCTGAACTTGCTTATCAAGAGCTGAATAGAACCCAAACGGAGTGAAAGCATGATTTTCAAGAGTCAGAAGTAGTATTCCATAGTTTCTATATACAATTACTATTAATTAAACTATTTCTGGCCTTAATTGGGAAGTTTGACTAAAAAGTCAAATTTTCAGCCCCGATAACCTGAATTAGGCCATATAAGAGCCGAATAGGGCCCAAACAGAGAGAAACATCATTTCAAGAATTGAGATTAATATTATATTTTTCATGTAAAATTACTACTAGTTAACCTTGTTCAAGTTTTTATTGTGAAGTTTGACAGAAATTCAAATTTTCAGCTCGATTTCCTAAACTCGGCCTTATAAGAGCCAAATATTACCCAAACGGGAAGAAAATATAGTTTTCACAAGCCGTGAGTGGTATTACATAGTTTCTATATATAATTACTAGAAATTAAATCTTATAAATTCTTAATTTGAAAATTTGACTAAAAGTCAAACTTTCAGCCCCATTTGGCCTGAACTAGACATTAGATGAGCCGAATACAGCCCAAACGGGGGGAAATGAGGTTTTCAAGAGCAAGGAGTGGTATTAAATAATTTTTATGTATAAATTGTACTAATAAACTTGTTTCTAGTCTTAATTTGAAATTTTAATCAAAGTCAAACTTTCAGCCCTGATTGGCCTAAAGTGTAGGCCTATACTTGCCTAGTGGGGCCCAAACGGGGAGAAAAATATGATTTAGTCAAGAGTCGTGAGTAGTAAAACATAGTTTCTATGTTCAATTCTAATAATTAACTCTGTTCTACTCTTAATTGGAAAGTTAAACTAAAAGTCAATTTGGCCTGAATTAGGCCCCCAAACGTGCAGAAATAATGGTTTTCATGGGTCATGAGAACTATTTCATACCTATGCATAATTTATGATAATTAACCCTGTTTTTAATCTTAATTGGGTAGTTTTGTCAAACTTTCAGCCTCGATGGCTAAAACTGCCTTTGAAAGCTGAGTAAAGCCCAAAAGGTAAAGAAACATGGTTTTCAAGAGTCGTGAATGGTGTTGCATAATTTCTATGTATAGTCTTAATTTTCTTGTTTATAGTCTTAATTGAGAAGTTTAACCAAAGTCAAACTTTCAGCCCAGATTGGTCTGAATAGGCCTCGTAAGAGCCGAATAGGGTCAAACAGGGAGAAAATAAGGTTTTCAAGAGTCGTGAGTAGTATTTCATAGTTTCTATATATAATTTCTATTAGTTAACTTATTTCTAATCTTAATTAGGAAGTTGACCAAAAATCAAACTTTCTATCCGATTGGCCTGAACTAAGCCTTATAAGAGCCGAATTCGGCCCAAATAGGGGAGAAACGTGATTTTCTAGACTGTGAATAGTATTACATAGTTTTTATGTACAATTACTGCTAATTAACTTTTTTCTAGTTTAAATAGGGAAGTTCGACCAAAGTCAAACTTTCAACCCCGTTGATCTGAACTAGGCTATTAAGAGCCAAGTAGGGTCCAAACAGGTAGAAAAATGTGATTTTCAACAGCCGAGATTATTATAATATAGTTACTATATACTATTGATACTCATTAAACTAGTTTCTATAATTAATTGAGAAGTTTGACCAAAAGTAAAACTTTCAGTCACGATTGGCCTAAACTCTAGGCCTTATAAGAGATGAATTGAGCCAAAACAGTGAGAAAATGAGGTTTTCAAGAGCCGAGAGTAATACTAATTAAATAATATAGTTTCTATATACAATTACTATAAATAAACATTTTTCTAATATTTATTGGAAAGTTTGACCAAAAGTTAAGCTTTCAATCGATTAGCCTAAAGTTGGCCTTACAAGAGCAAATAGGGTCCAAACGGGGTGAAAACATAGTTTTCAAGAGTCGGGAATAGTATTATATGATATATATGTACAATTACTACTAATTAAAGTTTTTAATAATTAATGAAGTTTGACCAAAAGTCAAACTTTAATCTCCGATTTGCGTGAAGTAAGCCTTATAAGAGCTGATACGGGGAGAGAAATATGGTTTCAAGAGCCGTGAGTAGCATTACATAATTTCTATATACAATTACCATAATTAAACTTGTTTCTAGTATGAATTATGAAGTTTGACCAAAAGTCAAATTTTGAGCCCTGATTGATTAGAATTAGGCCTTATTAGAGCTGAATAGAACCCAAACAGAGAAAAATGTGATTTCAAAAACTTTGAGTGTTGTTGCAAAATTTTATGTACAATTTCTATTGATTATCTCATTTCTAACCTAATGGGAGTTTGACTAAAAAGTCAAAATTTCAGCCCGATTGGCCTGTTTAAGAGCTGAACAGGGTCAAAGGGAGAAAACATGGGTTTTAAGAGCCATGAGTGGTATTATAAAGTTTCTATATATAATTTTATTAATTAACCATGTTTCTACTCTTAATTAGAAAATTTGACTAAAAGTCAAACTTTCAATCCCAAATGACCTGAATTAGGCCTTATCTGAGCCCGAATTTGCCCAAACGGGCGAGAAAATGTGGTTTAAAGATCCTGGTGTAGTATTACATAGTTTCTACATACAACTACAACTAATTAAACTTGTTTTAGTCTTAATCGGGAAGTTTGACTAAAAGTCAAACTTTCAGGCCCGGCTGATCTGAATTATGCCATATAAGAGTTGAATAGAGCCCAAATAGGTAGAAAATATGGTTTTCAAGAGTCAGATTTAATATTACATAGTTTCTATGTACATTACTACTAATTAACCTTATTTTCTAGTCTTAATTAGGAAGTTTGATTAAAAGTCTAGCTTTTAATCCTGATTGGTCTGAACTAGGCTTTATAAGAGCCGAATAAGGCTCAAACGGGCAGAAAATGTGATTTTAAGAACCAGGATTAATATTAAATGGTTTATATGTACAATTGCTACAATTACCTTGTTTTCATCTTAATTGGCAAGTTTATAAATAGTCAAATATTCATACCCGATTGTAATGAACTAGGCCTTATAAGAGCCAATTAGGGCCCAAACGAGGAGAAAATGTGATTTTCAAGAGCTGGGAGTAGTATTACATATATTTTTTTATAAACTACTACTAATTAAACTTGTTTCATGTCTTAATTTAGAAATTTGACTAAAAGTCAACTTTCAGTCTCGATTGGCCTGACTAGGCCTTATATGAGTTGAATTTGGCCTAAACAGGGAAAAAAATGTAGTTTTCAAGTGCCAAAAGTATTATTATACATAGTTTCTTTGAACAATTGCTATAATTAAACTTATTTCTAATCTTAATTTGAAAATTGGACTAAAAGTCAACTTTCAGCCCTGAATGGTCTGAACTAGGCCTTTTAGCAGCCAAATAGGCCCAAAACGGTAAGAATGTGGTTTTCAAGTGCCGGGCGTAGTTTTACATAGTTTCTATATCTATTAATACTAATTAACCTTGTTTCTAGTTTTAATGTGAAAGCTTGACTAAAGTCAAACTTTCAGCCACGATTGGCCTGAATTAGCGCTTTAAAGAGTCGAATAGTGCGACACAGGGAGATAATGTAGCTTTCGATAGCCGAAAATAGTATTATATAGTTTATATGTCTAATTACTACTAATTAACTTGTTTCTCATCTTAATCTGGAAGTTTGACCAAAAGTCAAATTTCTGCTCGGATTGGCCTGAACTAAGCCTTATAAGGGCCGAATAGGGCCCAAACGGGGAGAAAATTTGGTTTTCAAGAGACATGAGGGGTATTAAATAGTTTCTAAGTACAACTAGTATTAATTGACCTTATTTCTAGTCTTAATTGGGAAACCAAAGTGAAACTTGTAATCTCGATTGGCCTGCACTAGGCCATATAAGAGCCGATTGGGCCCAAACGGGGGAGAAAACGTGGTTTCAAGAGCCGAAAGTAGTATTATATAGTTTCTATGTATAATTACTCATTAAATTTGTTTCTAGTCTTAATTGAGAAGTTTGATTAAAAAGTCAAACTTTCAGCCATGATTGATATGAACTAAGCTATATAAGAGCCAAATAGGGCCAAAATGGGCTTAAATCGTGGTTTTCAAGAGCCGAGATTAATATTACATAGTTTCTATGTATAATTGCGACTAATAAATCTTGTTTTAAGTCTAAATTGGGAGTTTCACCAAAAGCCATACTTTCAGCCCGATTAGCCTGAATTAGGCCTTATTAGAGCCGAATAGGTCCCAAATAGGAAGAAAACATGGTTTTCAAGAGCCAAAATCAGTATTACATAGTTTCTATGTACAATTACTACTAAATAACTCTATTTCTAGTCTTAATTGGAAAGTTTGACCAAAAGTCAAACTTTCAGCTCGATTGGCCTTAACTAGGACTTATAAAAGCCTAACAGGGCCCAAACAGGGAGGAAAAATGGTTTTCATCAGTCATGAGTGGTATTACATAGTTTTAATTAACCTTATTTCTAGTCTTAATTGGGAAGTTTGACCTAAAATTAAACTTTTAATCCGGTTGGTCTGAATTGGGCCTTATAAGATCCAAATAGGGCCAAACGAGAAAAAAAAAGGTTTTTAAGAGCCTGGAAGTAGTGTTACATAGTTTTTATGTATAATTAATACTAATTTAACTTGTTTCTAGTCTTAATTTGAAAGTTTGACCAAAAGTAAATCTTTCTGTCCCGATTGGCCTAAGCTACGCATATAAGAGCCAAATAGGGCCAAAACGGGCAGAGAACATGGTTTGAAGAGCCGAGATTAATATTATATAGTTAGCATATAAATTACTACTAATTAACCATATTTCAAGTCTAATTGAAAAGTCTGACCATGAGTCAAACGTTCATCCGCGATTGACTTGAGCTTGGCCTTATAAGAGAGGAGGAGGGCCTAAATAAGAAGAAAATATGGTTTTACAATAGCCGTGAGAAGTATTGCAAATGTTCAATTTACTATTATTTCTAATTATCCTCATTTCTAATCTAAATTGGGAATTTTGACCAAAAATCAAATTTTAGCCCAATTAGCCTGAACTAGGCCTTAATTAGAGCTGAATAGGGCCCAAATGAGGAAAAATGTGATTTCAGGAGCCATGGCGGTGTTGCAAAATTTCTATGCATAATTACTATAATTTACCTTGTTTCTAGTATTAATTAAAAACTTTAACCAAAAGTTAAACTTTCAGCCCTGATTGGCCTGCACTAGGCCTTATATAAGAGCCGAATCGGACCCAAATCAGGAGAAACATGGTTTCAAGAGCCCAGAGTAGCATTACATAGTTTTTATGTATAATACTAATAACTATTAACGTCCCTAGTATTAATTGGAAGTTTGACTAAAAGTCAATCTTTTCAGCCCGATTGCCTGTGCTAGGCCTTATAAGAGCGGAGTAAGACCCAAACGGGGAGAAAACTTAGTTTCAAGAGTTGGGAGTAGTATTACATAGTTTCTAATACAAATACTACTAATTAAACTAGCTTCTAGTCTTAATTAGAAAGTTTAAACCAAAGGCAAATATTCTGCCTTAATTGACCTAAATTGGGCCATATCAAAGCCGGATTGGCTCAAATAAGGAGAAAACATGATTTTCAAGAGTCAGGAGTAGTATTACATAGTTTTTATATACAATTACAACTAATTAAACTTGGTTCTAGTATTAATTGAGAAGTTTGACCAAAAGTCAAACTTTAACCCTGATTGGCATAAAGTAGGCCTTATTAAACTGAATAGGGCCCAAATGGGGGAAACGTGGTTTCGAAGCGGTGAGTGATGTTGCACAATTTTTATGTACAATTACTACTAATTTATCTTATTTCTAGTGTAATTGGGAAGTTTGACTAACAGTCAAACTTTCAGTGGCCTGAACTAATCCTTATAAGAGCCAAATAGGGCTCAAATAGGGAGAAACATGATTTTCAAGAGCCGAGAGAAGCATGACATAAATTTTGTAGGTAATTTCTACTAATTAAACTTCTTTCTAGTTTTAATTTGAAAGTTTGACCAAAAGTGAAACTTTCAACCCAGATTGTTTTGAACTAAGCCTTATAGGAGATGAATAGGGCCTAAACGGGAGAAAATATGGTTTTCAAGAGTCTTGAGTGGTATTACATAGTTTCTATTTGCAATTGCTACTAAATAATAACCTTGTTTCTACTCTTAATCGTGGAGTTTGACCAAAAGTCAATCTTTCAGCCATGATTGCCTAAACTTGGCTTTATAAGATTCTAATAGGCTCGAACGGGGAAAAAAAATGTTATTTTCAAGAACCAAGAGTAGTATTGCATAGTTTCTATATATAATTATTACTAATTAAACTTAGTTCTAATCTTAATTGGTAAGTTTGACCAAAAGTCAAATTTTTAGCCCGATTGAACTAGCCTTATAAGAGTCGAATAAGGTCCAAACAGGGGAGAAAACAAGATTTTCATGAGCCCGAGTAGTATTACATAGTTTCTATGTACAATTACTACTAATGAAGCTTATTCCTAATCTTAATTGAGAAGTTTGATCAAAAGTCAAACTTTAATCTCGATTGGCCTAAATTAGCCTTATAAGAGCCGAATAAAGCCCAAACGGGGAGAGAAAACATAGTTTTCAAGAGTCAGGATTCATATTACATAATATCAATATACAATTACTACTAATTAAATTTTTTTCTTGTCTTAGTTTGAAAGTTTGACCAAAGTCAAATTCCAGTCCCGGTTGGCCTGAACTAGGCATTATAAGAGCCGAAAAGTGCCCAAATAGGGAGAATATGGTTGTCAAGAGTCGTGAGTGGTATAACATACTTTCTATATAAAATTACTACTTATTAACCTTATTTTTTTGGCTTAATTGGAAAGTTTAAAAAAGTCAAACTTTCAGCCTCAATTGACCAGAACTTGTACTTATAAGAGCATAATAGGATCCAAACGGACAGAAAACATGGTTATCAAGAGTCATGAGTGGTATTATATAGTTTATATATACAATTTCTTTTAATTAACCATGTTTCCATTCTTAATTTGAATGTTTGACCAAAAATCTGACTTTCAATCCTAATTGGACTCAACTATGCCTTATAAAAGCGGAATAGAGCCAAAGCAGAGAGAGAACAGAATTTTCAAGAGACGTAAGTAGTATTACATAGTTTTTATGTACAATTAGTACTAAATAAACTTATTTCAGACAATGAGTAGTATTACATAGTTTTTATGTACAATTACTGCTAATTAAACTATTTCCTAGTTTAAATAGGGAAGTTCGACCAAAAGTCAAACTTTCAGCCCTGATTGATTTGAATTAGGCTATGTAAGAGCCGAGTAGGGTCCAAACGGGTAGAAAATGAGATTTTCAAGAGCCGGGGTTAATATAATGCACTTACTACATACTATTGCTACTCATTAAACTAGTTTCTATAATTAATAAGAAGTTTGACAAAAAGTAAAACTTTCAGCCTCGATTGGCCTAAACTCTAGGCCTTATAAGAGATGAATTGAGCCAAAACAGTGAGAAAATGAGGTTTCAAGAGTCAAGAGTAGTACAAATTAAATAACATAGTTTCTATGTACAATTACTATTAATTAAACATTTTTCTAATATTTATTGGAAAGTTTAACCAAAAGTTAAGCTTTCAATCCCGATTGGCCTAAACTTGGCCTAATAAGAGCCAAATAGGGTCCAAACGGGGTGAAAACATGGTTTTCAAGTATCGGGAGTAGTACTATATAGTATATATGTACAATTACTACTAATTAAACTTTTAATAGCATTTGGAAGTTTGACCAAAGTCAAACTTTAAGCTCCGATTTGCGTGACGTAGGCCTTATAAAGAGCTAAATAGGGTCCAAACGGGGAGAAAAATATGATTTTCAAGAGCCGTGAGTAGCATTACATAATTTCTATATGAAATTACCATAAATTAAAACTTGTTTCTAGTATTAATTATGAAGATTGACAAAAGTCAAATTTTGAGCCCTGATTGATTTGAATTAGACCTTATTAAAGCTGAATAGAACCCAAACAGAGAAAAAAATGTGATTTTCAGAAACTGTGAGTGTTGTAGCAAATTTTTTATGTACAATTTCTATTGATTTATCTTATTTCTAATCCTAATGGGAGTTTGACCAAAAGTCAAAATTTCAGCCCAGATTGGCCTTAAATAGGCCTTATAAGAGCCGATCCGATTAGGGCCCAAACAGGGAGAAAAAATGATTTTCAAGTGCCATGAGTGGTATTACATAGTTTCTATGAAATTATTACTAATTAACCATATTTCTGGTCTTAATTGGAAAATTTGACCAAAAGTCAAACCGTCAGCCTCGATTGATTGGCCCGAACTTGGATTTATGAGAGCCGAATAGGGCCCAAATAGAGAGAAAATATGGTTTTCTAGAGCCATGAGGAGTTTTACAAAGTTTCTACGTTTAATTTTTATTAATTAACTTTGTTTTTAGTCTTAATTACGAAGTTTGACCAAAAGACGAATTTTCAATCACGATGATCTGAACTAGGCCTTGTGAGAGCCGAATTGGGCTCAAATAAGGGAGAAAATATGGTTTTAAAGAGCCCGGTGTAGTATTACAGAGTTTTTATATACAATTACAACTAATTAAACTTATTTCTAGTCTTAAATGAGAAGTTTGACTTTGACAAATAGTCAAACTTTAAGGCCCCGACTGACCTGACTAGGCCATACAAGAGCCGAAAAAGGCCCAAACGGGCAGAAAAATGGTTTCAAGAGCTGAAATTATCACATAGTTTTATGTACAATTGCTATTAATTAGCCTTGTTTTCTAGTCTTATTTAGAAAGCATGACTAAAAGTCAAATTTTTAATCCCAATTGTCTGAACTAGCTGAAACGGGAGGAGAAATGAGGTTTTAAGAGCCGGAAGTAGTTTTACATAGTTTATATGCCCAATTACAACTAATTAAACTTGTTTCTAGTCTTAATATGAAAATTTGACTAGAAATCAACTTTAAGTCTCGATTGACCTGAGCTATGCCTATAAGTTAACGTGATTTTCAAGAGCCGAGAGTAGTATTACATAGTTTTTTCAAGAGCTGAGAGTATATTACCTAATTTTTATGTACAATTACTACTAAATAAATTTATTTCTAGTCTTACTTAAGAAGTTTGATCAAAAATCAAACTTTTTTACCCCTGACTTGCCTGAATTTGGCCTGATAAGGGCCCAATAGGGCCCAAATTGGAGAAAATATAGTTTTCAAGAGCCATGAGTGGAATTACATTGTTTATATATATAATTACTACTAGTTAACTGTATTTCTAATCTTAATTTGGAAGTTAGACCAAAGTCAAACTTTCAATTCTGATTGGCCTGAACTAGGCCTTGAAGAGCCGAACAGGGCCCAAACAGGGAGAATATGTGGTTTTCAAGAGCGTGAAGTTCTATTACACAGTTTCTACCTATAATTACTACTAATTACACTTTTTCTTCTCTTGATTTAAAAGTTTGACCAAAAGACAAAGTTTCAGCCCCGATTGGCCTAAACTACGCAATGTAAGAGCCGAAAGAGCCCAAATAAGGAGAAAACATGATTTTTAAGAGTCGTGAGTGATATTACATACTTCTATGTAAAATTACTGCTTATTAACATATTCTAGTCCTATTGAAAAGTTTTTAAAAAAATCAAGCATTCAGCCCTGATTGCCAGAATTAGGCTTTATAACAGTCTAATAGGGCCTAACTAGGGAGAAAACATGATTTTCAAGAGCCGTGAGTGGTATTACATAGTTTCTATGTACAATTTCTTTTAATTAACCATGTTTCCATTCTTTATTTGAAAGTTTGATCAAAAGTCTAATTTTTAATCCTGATGACCTCAACTATGCCATATAAGAGCCGGACAGCCCCCAAATCGAGGAGAAAACATGATTTTCATGAGCCATTATTGATATTACATAATTTCTATGCACAATTACTACTAATAAAACTTGTTACTAGTCTTAATTAGGAAGTTTGATCAAAATTCAAACTTGCAGCCCTGTTTGGTCCAAACTAGGCCTTATAAGATGCGAATATGGCCCAAACGAGGAGAAAATGAGGTTTTCAAGAGCCTGAAGTAGTATTACATAGTTTCTATATAAAATTACTACTAATTAAACTATTTCTAGTCTTAATTAGAAAGTTTGACCAAAGGTTAAACTTTCAGCCCGGGTTGAACTGAACTAGGCCTTATAAGAGCCGAGTAGGGCCCAAACGGGAAAAAATAAGATTTTCTAGAGCTGAAAGTAATATTACATAGTTTTTATGTTCAATTACTACTAATTAACCTTGTTTCATGTCTTAATTGAGAAGTTTAACTAAAAGTCAAAATTGGCTTGCACTAGGCCTTATAAGGTACGAATAGGGCCCAAACGTGCAGAAAACATGGTTTTCAGGGGCCGTGAGCACTATTACATAGTTTCTACGTACAATTAATGATAATTAACCTTATTTCTAGAAATTAAGAAATTTGACCATAAGTCGAACTTTTAACCCCGTGGCTTGAACTGGCCCTTATAAAAGCTGAATGGGCCCCAAACGGGAAAAAATATGGTTTCCAGGAGCCGTGAATTGTGTTGCATAATTTTTATGTAAAATTACTACTAGTTTGCCTTATTTCTAGCCTTAATTGGGTAATTAATCAAACAACAAATTTCAGCCCTGATGGACTGAGCTAGGGCTTATAAGTGCTGAATAGGACTACTAAACGAGGAGAAAATAAGTTTTTCAAGAGTCGTGAGTTGTTTCATAGTTTTGATGCAACATTACTACTAATTAACCTTTATTCAAGTATAATTGAAAAGTTTGACCAAAAGTCAAACGTTCAGCCCTGATTGGCCAGAACTAAGCCTGATAAGTACCGAATTAGGAACCAACAGGGAGAAAATATGATTTTCAAGAGCCGTGAGTAATATTATATAGTATTTATGTACAGTTACTACTAGTTAACTTTATTTTTAGTATTTTTGGGAAGTTTGATCAAAAGTCAAATTGCTAATCTCGATTGACCTGAACTAGGCCATATAAGAGCCGAATTGGTCCAAACGGGGTAGAAAACATGGTTTTCAAGAGTTGGTATATAGTATCTGAGTACAGGCATTAGTAATTAATATTTTTTTAGACTTAATTTAAAATTTTGACCAAAAGTCCAACTTTCAGCCCCGATTTACCTGAACTAGGCCTTATAAGATCTGAGTAGGGCCCAAAGGTGCAAAAAATATGATTTTCAAGAACCGTGAGTGGTATTACATAATTTCAATATACAATTACCAAAATTATCCTTATTTCTAGTATTAGTTGTGAAGTTTGATTAAAAGTTAAACTTTAAGCCCCGATTGACATGAACTAGGTCTTATTAGAGCTGAATAGGCCCGAAAAGGAGAAAAATGTGGTTTCAAGAGCTGTAAGTAGTATTACATAGTTTCTATGTAAAATTACTACTAATAACCTAGTTTCTGTTCTTAATTGCAAAGTTCAACTAAAAGTCAAACTGTCAAACTCGATTGGCCTGAACTTGACATTATAAGAGCCGAAAAGAGCCCAAACAGGGAGAAATATGGTTTTCAAGACGAGCGTGGTATAACATACTTTCTATGTAAAATTACTACTTATTAAGCTTATTTTTTTGGCTTAATTGGAGAGTTTAAACAAGTCAAACTTTCAGCCCAAATTGGCCAGAACTAGTACTTATAAGAGCATAATAGGACCCAAACGGACAGAAAACATGGTTATCAAGAGCCGTGGGTGGTATTATATAGTTTATATATACAATTTCTTTTAATTAACCATGTTTCCATTCTTAATTTGAATGTTGATCAAAAATCTAACTTTCAATCCTAATTGGCCTCAACTATGCCTTATAAAAGCGGAATAGGGCCAAAACAGAGAAAACAAGATTTTCAAGAGACGTAAGTGGTATTACATAGTTTTTATGTACAATTAGTACTAATTAAACTTATTTCTAGTCTTAATTGGGAAGTTTAATCAAAAGTCAAACTTCTAACCCTGATTAGCCTGAACTTGGCCTTATATGAGCCGAAAAGGGCCAAACAGTGAGAAAACATGGTTTTTCAAGATCCATGAGGGGTATTACATAGTTTCTATGCACAATTTCAATTAACTATAACATTGTTTCTAATCTTAATTGGGAATTTGACCAAAAATCTAACTTTAAATTCTGATTGGTCTGAACTAGGCGTTATATAAGACCCGAATTGGGCCCAAACGGGGAGAAAATATGATTTTCAGAGCCGTAAGTGGTATTACATAGTTTCTATTTTTAATTTTTAATAATTAACCTTGTTTTTTGTCTTAATTGGGAAGTTTGACCAAAAGTCTAACTTTAATTACTGATTGGCCTGATAAGGCCTTATAATAACCAAATTAGCCCAAACGGGGAGAAACATAGTTTCAAGAGCCAGGAGTAACATTACATAGTTTCCATATATAATTACTAATAATTATACTTATTTCTAGTCTAATTTAAAAAGTTTTACTAAAAGTCAAAGTTTCAGCCCCGATTGACTTGAAGTAGGCCTTATAAGAAACGAATAGGGCCCAAATAGGAGAGAAAGCATAGCTTTGATGTGCCGTGAGTGGTATTACATACTTTCTGTGTAAAATTACTACTAAGTAAACTTTTTACTAGTCTTAATCGGGAAATTTGATTATAAGTCTAAATTTCAGTACCGATTGGCCTGAACTAGGCCTTATAAAAGCTGAATAAGGCCCAAATTATGAGAAATCATACTTTTCAAGAGCCATGAGTGGTATTACATAATTATATACATAATATCTATTATTGAGTATTCTTACGGGCTTTGCACTGTAGGATAGTTATCACCATCTTTTGGATAATATCTCAGCATAGTCTGTGTAATGGGAATTGTATTTTGGTTATAATTTGATAAAACTGGTTTTTGCTCCATTTGATGACATGCAAGCAGAGTTCTAATATTCTATTGGTTCGTGTTAGTTTGATGACTTTTACCTTAAAGTGGACATAGCTTGTTATGCACCATATAGCCCTCTCTCTATGATATGAGACTTAGTAAAGGTTTAGCACCAGTGCTAGTAACAAGATAACTAACACCAGCAAATGATTTAAATGTGTAATTAGGGATTGAAATGTGTAACTAGGGCTAGGAATTTCATCCGATTGCCCCGTCTCAATCTCATCTCAAACCAAACCGAACTGATTCAAAACTGGTCCCAAATATTTATGGGTAATATATGGATTGAAATTCTTACTCAAAAGAGTTTTTGGGCAGGGTATGGATCAAACAAAATCGGTCCCAGACTCGACCGTACTTCACATTTAAACAATATTCTTCGGCTCTTTAACATGTACTCTTTGGTCCTTGCGCATTGTTATACATTTTTCTTGCAATATCCGATCAAAAACCAATTTAGAATCGGATTCGACCTGAACTCGTCAACATTGGGTAAGGTATAATTTTATCTTTTGTATACCCGTATGCGAAACCTGATGGACATTGAGAACCTAACCAAAACTCGACCCCGACCCAAACCCTGACCTGATGCCTCATGGATAGGGTTTGGTCAAAATTTTGACCTGACACCACACACACACACACACACAAACACACACGGGTCCGTTTATGTATGTAGAAAATCTTAAACAACCCATCCATTATCAATCCTATGTGAATGGTCTGCATAGTTGTCACGCTTCGCTTCCCAAAATATGCGAAAATGACCCGTGATGAGAATCAGCAACACATATACGCGAGGAGAAACCTCACGTATACATGCTAATCCTCATGTAATCTGAGCAAGCTATAGAATTATTATGATAAATTAAAATTCACTGGTAACATATAAATTTTCATACAAGAATTATTTCAGTAATAATCAATTATAACAGACATTGAGTCTAATTTATAAAGAATCAAGGAAAATCATAAAAATAAGAGAAATGTAAGAATAATACGAAGATCAGATGATCAAGTAAAGAAAACTCTGAGCTCTCGTAATGCGCACGATCTCTCAGGCATCTGATCATCAAAATAAAGTACCTCAAGATCTGGATGCGTAAACCCAGGGGAGTCACAAAAACTCCCAATGCATGTGTAAAAAGAGGGAATGTGCACGTGTATGTTATTTATTCTAAATTTTGAGGATTTTTTTTCTTAGATAGGTATGATTGTAACCCCTATACTCTCTAATCCTAATAATATGTTGTATTATTATATTAAAATATTTTTCTAACTTTCAAAATTATTTTGCTTAGAATAATTATTTGATTTTCTAATTTTTCGGGTTAATTCAAGACGGATACGAACCAACACGTCCAATTCTGTTTTGAATTAGCTTTCAGTGTAGGTTAACTTTTTTATCCTCATAATTTTTCAGATTTTTTTGAATTTTTCTGGATTATTTTGAGGACTTTTGTGGCGAAGGGTATTTTAGTCATTCAGAATTTAATATGAGATTAATGACTAATCCCTCGTTTTCCCTTCACCCCTTAAGTACTCCAGTGATTGTTTACTGTTGGGAGCACCTGGGAGGGGGTTTGAAGTGGAGAGGCTCGCCGGCCGCCGGAGACACCTTTCCGTCGGATTTCTACACGAACTTCGTCTTGTTTTCTTCTCACCTTTCGAATCCCTCGTAAAGGCAGGCATATTTAACCTCGATGAATCTTAAATTTGTGTGATGTATAATTTGTAAATTTTATTTTGCTTTCACAGTAAACATTCATGCTCATGCTTGATTTCTGTAAATTCTATTTTACTATGTCTCGGAGATGTGAGGTCTTTAATCATTTAATCTTGATTTTGGTACATGCATGGTTTACTGTTGTATTCATGCGATGCCATTTAAGCTATATTTATTTTACAAGAAACTAATATATTTGTTTGAAGAGATCTCCTACATGTATATTCTGTTTAAAATATATTAGAGTGGCAGGATAAATCATATAGCTTTTTTTAAATAATAATAATAATGTGCACATGGATGCCTAGCCTACACAATGATGGTTGGTGTTCTTAAACTGCACACATATTATTCTGATGATGGCAGACTTAGTATCACAATTTTATGGCCAATTTGGTGCAACATGATGATGACTCATAAGGATGCATTGGTTAAATATGAATCAGCTGAAGGTTTGCTCGTCATCATAGACATAATTTATACTCCTCAAGCATATTCGTCTCCTCTAAAGCATTTGACCAATAGTTCTCCTAGTGCTGAAAAACTGATGATCCTCATGAGCCATTCATCAAACCATTTCAGAATTATCCTTGGAACTTAGGGCTGATCCAAGAAAAGGATTGTAGATCCATTTGCAGTAGTCTGGTTTTTTACTTTTGGACTCGTGACGTGATTCTAAGAGAAATTCAAGAGGTGCCTTCTGCCAGAATTGTCCGATAGGGTATTATGATTTAGGCAAAATGATGAGCATTCTGTCAGACATAACTGATGGCTATGGTTTGGTGAGGAGAATTTCCAAGCATCCCTTCACAATTTAAACGCTACTGTCTCTCTAGCTTTGTCACCAAATTTTTTTTAATCTATATTTTGTTAGAATTGAAGAATATAAATGTGAATCTTTGAGTTGAATTATGGCAAGATCCGTTGATCGAATCAATTGGATGATAGTTGGAGTATGTTCTCCTTCCATTGGGGATGAACGTGGTATATTCACATGTTCAATTCCGAATCGAATGAATGAGATATTCAAGTCTAAAGATTGCCTAATTCAAAGCCAAAATGGGACTAAAGGTAGCTAAAAACATTTAGTCCCACATTGGCTATGGGATGGAAGTTCTTGGTGTTTAAATTGAGAAAATTGAGAACAAAGGGCGTGCCCTTTGGATACTTGGAGTTTTCGCACGCGATTGGGAGGGAACTATGCCCGCACATGCGCGTGCGCACCGCCGCTGCCGGCGGCGCCGGTCCGGGCCGGGCTCGGGTTTGGGACCATACCGCACTGCCAACAGACCGGTCAGTTGCGTCAGTTGCACTGCCAACAGTTGCGACTGATGGGTCGAACCATTGCAACGGTTCGGTCTCAAACCGTTGCAACCTTTCGTTGGGTTCAGACCTGTTGGTCCCTCCTGGAGCGCTATAAATAGCGCTTCAATCTCTCAATTGAAACACAACTACAACACCAACAGCAGAAAGAAATCTGCCTTTTAAAGGAGATTCTTTCTCTCTCTCTCTCTTTCCCTCAGTTCTGAAGTGACTTCCAAAAGGGAAGTGGGAAATTCGTAACTCGGTTTCCGAAGCGACTTCCAAAGAAGATTTTGTAAAATTCGTTCTGAAAGAGGGCTCAGAAAATTCAACAGATTTTTTTATAGAATTGTTGTCTGAATCTGGGACTTCTAAAGAAGAATATTCAAGAATATTCTTCAACCTTCCTTCGTCCTCTACAGTGGGTGCTCCTCCAAAGTAAAGGCAAATATTCACTCGAAATTTGTCTTTGTCCCACTGCTTCAACGATCCTGTGAAGGTACAAGTTGACTACGGTTCGACCGTACGGTGATTTGGTAGTGCTATCCAAATACCGTGAATGAGTGTTGTATCTTGGGAGACCAACGTCCAGAAACCCGTTAGCACCGGTGCGGGGGACGTAATTGTCTTAAAGAGATTCGCTCTAAGCGTACCTCACTCCAAGTACTGTATAAGTGAATTAATTTCTTTATACAGGGGATATACTGATATTCAGTATATCGAGACTGATTTAGATTCAGTCTAATTGGTGTTTAACAAAGGAAGGAAATTGAAAGGTGGTTCTTAAATTAAGCAACGTTCTCTTGAACGAAAAACCTCCCACCTGATATTTGCCGACCTGGCCAATTAGATTGTTGATATTTCAGTGATCTTGAATAGTTGTCAGATTGATTCCTGTTAAGCAGATTCCAACAATCTTAAGACAATTAAATTGAAGTTTCTTACTTCTGTTCTGCTTGAACTTGCAGAAAATGTCTGAGACTAATCAAGATAGCTCTAGCAAGGCACCAAACATGCAGCTACAAGCTTTGATGCCAACTCCACTTCCTAACCCGAAGCCGGAGAAGTTAGGAAAATTTGACGGCACAGAATTCAAGAGGTGGCAACAGAAGATGCTCTTCTACTTGATCACTCTTCTTCTGGCCAGATTCCTGCAAGAAGATCCACCAGAGCCTGCAACTGATACATGGACTCAATGTGACTTCCTTTGTCGAAATTATATTTTAAATGGACTGGATGACTCTCTTTATAATGTCTACAGTCCTATAACAACGGTAAAGAAGTTATGGGCCACTCTTGACAAGAAGTACAAGATTAAAGATGCTGGTACCAAGAAGTTCATCGTAGGACGATTTTTGTAGTACAAAATGGTGGACAGCAAGACTGTAATCAGTCAGGTGTAAGAGTTCCAACTTATCTTACACGAAGATAGAAGCCGAAGGTATGATTCTTCCTGAAACTTTTCAGGTGGCTACTATCGTGGAGAAACTCCCACCTGCGTGGAGAGATTTCAAGAACTACCTGAAGCATAAGCGAAAGGAGTTGAAGTTGGAAGATCTCATTGTGAGGCTTCGAATCGAGGAGGACAGCAGAAAGTCCGAGAAAAGGAGCAGTAAGAACTCCTATGAAGTAAAAGTCAATGTGATCGAAGACTCAAAAGGGAAAGCGTTTACTTCCAAAGGCTTAAAGCGGAAGAAGACTTCCCAGGGGTACAAAGGCAAGGTCCAAAAAGGCAAGAACATGCGCTTCAAGGGAACTTGCTACATCTGCAATAAAGAGGGGCATAAGGCGAATGAATATCACAGCCGTCTCAAAAAGAACAAGAAAAGCCACTCACAGGCAAACTTGACCGACCATGAGTCGCCAAGCCTTTCAGTTGTGGTGTCAGAAGTGACTCTGACAACCAACAATAAGGATTGGTGGGTAGACACTGGGGCTACTCGGCACATCTGCTCTGAGAAATTATTATTCTCTGAATATCAAATACTGGAGCAAGATGAGCAACTATTCATGGAAAATTCAGCCGTTTCAAAGGTTGAAGGAAAAGGCAAGGTCATCCTGAAGTGGACATCTGGAAAAGAGTTCACTCTGAACGATGTGCTACATGTTCCAGATATCTACAAGAATCTGATCTCTGGATCAATACTTAATAAGAAAAGATTTAGAATGGCTCAGAAAATTCAACAGATTCTTTTATAGAATTGTTGTCTGAATCTGGGACTTCTGAAGAAGAATATTCTTCAACCTTCCTTCGTCCTCTACAATGCGTGCTCCTCCAAAGTAAAGGCAAATATTCACTCAAAATTTGTCTTTGTCCCGCTGCTTCAACGATCCTGTGAAGGTACTGGTTGACTACGGTTCGACCGTACGGTGATTTGGTAGTGCTATCCAAATACCGTGAAGGAGTGTTGTATCTTGGGAGACCAGCGTCCAGTAACCCGTTAGCACCGGTGCGGGGGACGAATTGTCTTAAGGAGATTCGCTCTAAGCGTACCTCACTTCAAGTACTGTATAAGTGAATTAATTTCTTTATACAGGAGATATACTGATATTCAGTATATCGAGACTGATTTAGATTCAGTCTAATTGATGTTTAACCAAGGAAGGAAATTGAAAGGTGGTTCTTAAATTAAGGAACGTTCTCTTGAACGGAAAACCTCCCACCTAATATTTGCCGACCTGGCCAATTAGATTGTTGATATTTCAGTGATCTTGAATAGTTGTCAGATTGATTCCTGTTAAGCAGATTCCAACATATTTGTTATGATTCTTTTGTTTCGGGTTGAGTGGAATGCATTAAATTAATAGAGTAATATAATGACAACCACGAGGATCCCCAGCAATGAGTGTTTATGGATAATTTGCATGAGAGCTGAAATAGATTAGGATAGAGACCAAATTCTCTCTATGAATTGTTTGAGTTTGAAGGGGAGAGAGCCCATTCGATGTGTGATAGAATAGAGGGGACACATAAGCTCAGAGGTTTGAAGGAGAAGAGAATTAATATTTCCATTTTTAGGCCGCCAAAGGATGATCAGATGAACGTAGCAAGAGAATATTGTTTTGAAGGAAAAGAGCTTGTTTGTTTCTTTTGTTCAAGGCATTTAGCAGAATGGAAGAGAAGATGAGTAGGTTAGCAAGTCAAAGAAAAAATAACAGCCAATGGATTGCTTTACGTGAACTCAGTTAATATCAAGAAACTATCAAGCGATAATTGCTTTCAAGAGCAAATTCTGCCAGCGATCTCAAAATGTTGATTAAGTTTTTTAATACGAGAGGCGTTCTGTGTGGTCTTCTCTTCGTACTTTTGGAAACTGTTTAAAATTTAAGAAAATCTGTTCAAAAGTTTAAGTGAAATAAATAAGCAATCACCACTTTTTGAGGATGAAAATAAATTATTTAAGATAGAAATAAAGAAATCTAAATATATTTGAATTTGTGTTTTACAACTCTGGTGCAATATAGAAAACATCATGTGCTCTAAAGTTAGTTGGACCTGTCAAATAATTTGTCTTTAAAAGGTTATAGGTCTAAAGTAATTCGTCTTGATAAGGTTATAAGAATTTCTCTAAAGTTTATTTGTTTATTGTTATTTTTGCACTTATTTATTCAAGACATAGATACCAATTGAATGACCTTAGACTTCATAGAAGTCTCACTTCATACTTGACTGTATGAATCCAAAATTTCTCTGTTAGCAAGTGCTGTACTTTCAATCTTGCAAAGTCTTGAGCAACTGTTGTTACATCTTTTGTGCAAGGTGACTGGTGTTCCTTGAAATGCAGGATAGTCTGAGTTCCCGTCGCACACTGGATTTAACATCTAGTCTCAATGTAGGCTCTGCTGCAAACCGAACTATAATGCTCAAAGTTTAAGTAATCTATATTGACCATATAATCTATGTAATGACTCGGCCATAATGACAACCTTCATTTGGGCCGATTGCCACACGCATGGGCCACACAATTACGCATCTAGATTCTTGTTCCGCCATTGGACTAGTTGATGAGGGTAATGCAATATGGACCTATAATGTGACAACTTTCTTTTGGACCAATTACCACACCAAGGTTCTCTCACTTGCATTACTCACATCAAGTATCCGAAGCCGTACATAATTCGGCCAAACAATAGTCTTCCTTTGGGCCGACTATTGTTCTCATGAACTATATAAGCAATTAAATAAGCTCTTTTATAAATTCTTTAACTTGAACATTTATATACTTTTATCTGTGTGTTATCAACTGTAGTAAACATTAATATTCATCATGTTAGACAATATAAGCAATATAATATTAACGATAAAGCGGAGGCATGTAAGGATACATATTACCATGATAAAAAAAAAACACTTCAATGTCTTCTTTATGTCAACTAACTACTATTGTGTTATGTATAGTTCCTGTAATACTTTAGTGCTCGTCAAGAGCTTCGAAACGGCTATTTACATGCTCAAAACAGAGGTCGGATGAGCCCGTAACGGCTAATTGAAGTTTCTATTGGCAAAACGGGTCTGCAGTGCTTTTCGGGTCTGAATCAAACATAACCCGCAATGGTTAAGTTATTGATTTTCTTAATGGGTCGGGTTTAATGAACTAGATAAAACCCAATAAATTTAATGTGAAATTAATTGGGATTAAGTTTTTTTATTTGATTAGAATTTTATCTCAAAATTTTCCTAATAGACTACAATTCTATCTCATCCCTAATACCCAAAATAATCTCAACAATTTAAATTTAAACTTTATAGAGATTAATTAGGAGTAGTTTCCTTCTCAGATTAAAATTATGTCTCTAAATTTCTACTCCTAACTAATCTCATAATCCCCTTAATTAAGAAACTCAAAAAACAATTAACCCTTTTTTTTTGACCCTAGGTGCCGTCGGCCCATGGTGGCCAGCGGCGCGCGCCTGCATGCACGCAGGCGCCTGCATGCACGCGCCTTTAGTTTTTTTTTAATTTTTTTTAAATTCTGTTTTTTTTTAAACAAAACAAAAATAATAAAAAAATCAATAACACACAGAAAAATATTTAGAAATATATATATATATATATATATATATATGTGTGTGTGTGTGTGTGTGTGTGTGTGTGTGTGTGTTAAAATCATCCCTTTAAACTTTATTTCAATATATGAGACGCAAAAATATTTATTGAATCAAGGGAAGTATTATTCAAAATATTTATAGATCGAGATCGAAGGATTTCTGTAGATCCCGATGATCTGATAAAGAGGAGACTCAAATACCAATTGTTGGATCTAATTTTATTCCATATAAGATCCATGTATAAACTAAAAGTCTCTTTATCAAAATCAAAATGAAGGAAGGTTTTAGGCATACATGATTTCATCACGAAAGTGATGCCGAAGGTTGCACGATCTCGAGGACGCCTAAGTTGAGGAAGAGGATTCTTCTCTCCAACCACCAAGTTCTATTATTTATCCTTAAAAGGAGATGAGAGGTCTCTAAGAGAGAGATTGTCATTGTTGGTGGAGAGAGAACCCTACCCATGATATATATAGTATCAAGTAACCCTAATTCAATTCATCATAGATTTAGGCCCTTGATTTATAACACAAGTTCCACACGTGTAGATGAGTCCCACAATTGAATTTAAATACACTCATGGCTAAGTGTAATTGAAAACGTGTCTAGACCCAAACCATTTAGGCTGGGCGGGTGCAAATATCCAATTGACTTAATTAGGCCCAAATTAAATTAGACTTTAAAAGCATAATAAGTCTAACATAAAAAAGGCACACTAGATGAAACTTTTAAAGTTTTATGCAATTTTCAAAACAAAGGCTCAATGACAATGCTCAACTCTTGGCCAGCCTAGATATGCAAGCAATTGAGTTAGCTAGGGGCAAGAGAAGGATTTTTTTTTTTTTTTTTTTTTTTCACTCAACTTGTTCGTAATACAACTCCAAATCAAGCTCAAGAACACATTCATAAGTGAACGAACTTCAAACTTTGAGATCCGAAGAGCAAATTGATGATCATATTGACATGTCTACTAATTCCATCGAGATGCCCTTCGAGTTCATTTCATCTTGTCACTTGAATCAATTTGAAGGGCTTAAAGAGGAAGAGCAGGTTGAAGGAGTTGTACACGTGGAAAAAGAGAGTTATTTTGATGATGAACCTATCTATCTGAATGAATTGTTCAGAGATGATTTGATTGCATACACCTCCTGCGTAGCAATTTGAATCTTGCTATGAGAAGGGGTCTGTTGATGATGAACTATTATTTTAAGAGAAATTTGAGGCTGAATTTAATAAATTTTGTGAAAAGATAATTATTGAGGAGAAATTTCATCTAATTATGTTGAGAAAATAGAGCTCATTGAGTACAATTGTGAGGATGCATGCATGGATGATGACATTTTGTTTCTTGATAAATTGTTTAAGGATAAGTGTGATTATAATAGGGAGAAGACATGTATTGAAGATTTTAAGTCTAATTAAGGTTGAGTGTGATTATAATAGGGAGAAGACTTGTGTTGAGAATCTCAAGTCTAGAGTTTCTTTTGAAAAAAAGAAACTTGGTGGAGAGGGAGCCGTGGTGGCTGCGGCATGTGGCAGTGCTCGATCTTAGCAGATGCTCGACGATGCATGCCCGATCACGTGGGCCCGTGCTGAGCTCGGGCACGAGGCGGTGACGCTCGATCTTGTTCCGCTCAAGTATGCGGGCGGGGTCGAGTAGTTGTCGGCGACGCATTGGTGCCATCACTCATACTCGTGCAAGGTGGTGCAAGCGATAGAAGAGAGGAAGAAGCGGTGCAGTGGTGCAGAGGCTGAGCAGGGAAAGAGGAAAAAGATGCAAGGAGATATAGAGAGACAGCGGTCGTAAGGTTAGGGTTCAGGTGAGAGAGGGAAGGAAGACAGATGAAGACTATTATACAGAGCGAGTTATGGACTTGGGCCTAGAAAACAGGACAAAATGAACTAAAGGAATTGGTGCTGGCTTCGGCCTAGAATAAGGCTCAAGGAAAAAAAGAAAAAGAAATAGAAAAGGAGAATGGTAAATGACTGGGCTAGGCTCTCAGTGGCTGGACTGAAGAGAGAGAATGAGAGAGGAAAAAGAAAATGAATGGGCTTGGGTTTAATAAAATGAGAAAAGAAATGAAAAAAAAGATTTAGTCTTTGGGCTAAAATTGTAATTATCAAATAATAATTTATATATATAGAGAGAGAGACTTGTATTCCGAAAAGATTCAAGTCCGAATTCTTCCCACTCAAATACGACCCTACGACATTCGAATATAAAATTCATTCCGTTAAAATTGATCTATATTATTTAAAGTATCTATAAACTAAAAATCAAGTATTTTAAATACGTTTTTTCTATGCATCAAGCGCTGCAAAATAGACGGCCAAACAAGTGAGTGAGTTAGATCTATGCCTTTAGACATACAAATTATCGATCCGACCATTTGATCATAATGTAAACATTTAAAAGCCCCTACAAACCAATTTTTGTTATGTTTCAAATGTTTTATACCGTTAAACTCACCAACTCATTATTTAGACCGTCTGTTTTTCCCCTACTTGATACATGGGCAAAAAAATATTTAAAATATTTCATTTTTGGTTTAGAGATACTTGAAATAATATTATCAACTTCAACGAAATGAATCTTGTATTCGAACGTCGTAGAATTACATTTAAGTGGGAAGAATTCGGGCTCGAATCCTTCCAGAATTACACGTCTCTCTCTCTCTCTCTCTCTCTCTCTCTCTCTCTCTCTATATATATGTGTGTGTGTGTGTGTGCGCGCGCGCGCGCGCGCGCGCCCGCGCGCGCGAATATAAATATCACATATCAACATTCTCATCTTTGTCTTCATGAAAGGCCACAAACAAAGAAAATGAGATTTAAAGCAAACAAAAAAAATTTTATATCACATAACCAACCGTGTGTTGATGTCTCTAAAAGATTTTAAGAGAATCTTAACGATTCTAACTTCACAACTTATTAAAGTAAATAGAATGAGCTTCTAAGTTTGACAAATATATATAAATAAAAAGGCTAAAATTATAAATATAGATATCAACTTTTTAAACATAAAATTAACGAAAAATAGTGCAAGGTGACTATCTTCAAATAACCTACAATTGCAAACTCCAATTGAAAGATGAGATAAAATAACGTAAGAAAAGAATAAAAACAGAAGCTAATCAACATTTATTGCCGTTCGCTCTCGCCTTTTGCTTTTTCTTAAAAGGACCTCAAGCCAAAAAGAAAAAAAAAAAAAACAAGATTTAAACAAACTAAGAAAATGAGATTTATTTAGTATCTCAAAACTAATCTCACGTTAATATCTTTTAAGGGCTTGATGAGAATCTCCATATTTCTACCTTAAAAACTTGTAAAAATCAATAGAGTGAGTTTGTAAAATATACATAGCGAACTCATTAACCTATAACTGTCAACCTTCTAAATATGAAATCAAAGAATGGTGCAAGTGAATGAATATCTAACCTATAATTAAAAACTCCAATTGAAAGATGAGATAAAATAATATCAAAAAAGATTTTAAAAAATTGATTAACATTTGTTGATGCTTGCTCTCATCTTTTGCTTCTTAGAAGGGTCTCAAAACAAAAAAAAAATCAGTTTTAAGGTTAAAAAATTATACTTTTGACTTCTTTTTAGAGATACAGAGAAAATAAGATAAATACTCACACATATATACATACATATATCTAATATTATTTATTCATACATTCATGCAAGGATAAATCCACAAATATTGTTTATTCACACACTCATGTAGATGAATGCATACATATCCACATGCATATGTAACAAAATTCATAAATACACATACATACACACAGATGCACACACATACACACACATAAATTTATACATGGATATATGAATATGCACCAACACCACAGTTATATATATACAAAGACATACATATACATTCACATGTACACGCATAAATATACATAAATAACATAAGATACATACACACGCATACTTATATCCAATACTATTTATCCACACACACACACACATAAGAATACGTTCACATATATAAATGCACATATACACATCAAAATACATTGATAACAAATATACATACCTACAAATATACATATACATACACCCATACATACATACATACATACCTAGACATACGTATGTACACGCACGTCATACATATGTACAATTACAATGACACACATGTACATACATAAATAATAAAAGATACACAAATTCATGTAAATCAATAGTATACAACTAAATGATCAAAAATGAAGAACAAACATATAACAATGTGAAAAAATATTTTCAAAATTAAAACATATTTACCTTGTATAACTAATCAGGAGTGCAGTTCCATCTTAATAGGTTTAACTGAAAAAATAATTACTTCACTAAATTAGTGACATTTAAGTACAATAAATGTTAATTTACAATATATTTTTATTTAATATCACATAACTAACCTCGTAAAAGAGTTTGATAGATTTCATATTTCTACCTTCAAAACCTGTAAAAGTAAATAGAATGAATTTCTAATTTGATAATATATATAAATAAAAAGCAAACTCATCAATTTATAAATGTCAACCTTCTAAACTTGAAATCAACAAATGGTGGAAGTTGGGTGAATATCTTTAAATAATCTATAATTGCAAAATCCAATTGAAAAATTAGAAAAAAAAATTAATATTTGAAAATATTAAAAAAAAGAAATTGATCAACATTCCTTTACATTCGCTCTGATCCTTTGCTTTTAGAAATGGCCTCAAATAAAGAAAATGATTTAAGGTTATCTTTTTTTTGCCTTTTTCTCCAGAGATACAGAGAGAACAAGATGCACATATACATACTCAGAATCCCTACACACATATGCATACAATACTATATAGTCATCATATAAGGATACAATCACACACACACACACACACACACAAAAATATATCTAATTAACAAATATACTAACAAATATGTATACATACATACATACACATAGATCCGTACACAAACACATAAAAATGCATACATTGATATATGTATGTATATTCGCACTGGACACACATATAAATATAAATACATGCATGTACATATACATGTTCACGCACAAGTAGAAACATAAAGGCTAATGATGCCTCTATCATGATTATAACAGCTTTTTGTACTTAACCCTTTTTTGCTAACCAAATTAATGGAATGAAGACCAACAAAGAACATAAAGACAGAGATAAGCAAAACATCAATAATAATGAGAAATATGGGCTTTTGCCTTCACATCTTCCCAAAATTTCAGGTCCATAATATGAAGTTTGAAGAAATACAGGAATTTACTGAATTTGTTCTATACAAGGTCAGTATCATTTTTTAGCTGTGTTAATACAAGTCGTTAGACTAAGAATCTAAGGAGGAGAGAAACTGTACGATCTTGTGTGTGTATGTGCATGTTTATACATGTGTGAACCTAGCTTAAGTACTCCATCGAAAGGCAAAATGAATTAACTCAGGAATGAGGCTCTGTAAAAATTTAAAAACAGCAAGACACAGGCCCTAGATTCCAAATGTGCATCAACTACAGATAGTGGAACTGGGAGCTTCACAACTTTAGCTTAAACAAAGTTCATACAACTTATTATCTCCTTCTGACTCAACCAGTCAAGCCCCAATATTGCACTGTTCCTAGTGTATGGGTCAGGGTAACTTGCTTTAGAAACGAGGGTCTGCTGCAAAACAAGTTCTTTGCTCAGGGGCCAACTTTCGATAAAAGACAATATCATCTATGCTCAAGTTGGTCTTCAGCCTAAATCAAAGTTACTACGCCTCGAGCAACATAAAAGCACTCATTAGTTTGAATAATAGATAGATCATATAAAGCTACAAAAATATTGCCTTGTGAAATTGTTCTGAAAGAAGACAAAGGCACATGAAATTGTTCACTTGTTCGTGAACATACGAAAAATTATTAGAAGACTAGTTCTTGTAGGGCAAAAGTCCAAACGGAAAAACCTACAACATCAAGCAGGCATTAAACAAATCAAGAATGTCCAACCCACAATATATGTCAAATGAACATAAAACCTCCCATCAGGGGTAAAAGAAATCATATAATGAATAATTAGGGGTGACACAGTTCTACACAAATGCGGAAAGATTAAGCTTTTACATACAGTAGTGATTACAAAATTATCCCTGAAAAGAATAAAATAGAGATGAATGACAAGCAATAGATTTACTTGTCAGCTTGTCTCAAACAACACAATGTTCGAGCAACACAGGATTTTCACTAATGCCAACCATGATATGATTGAACTATTCCAAATGACATTTGTCCTTTGATCTCATTTCATGGAGCAATACCCTTTTGTATTCAGACTTCGGTCAAATAATCCTCAGTTATGCTTGTTCTTGTATAATCCCCTAATGATCACTCATGTAAATTAATATCATGTGATAATGTCTTGCTTTGCTTTAATTTATCCAATGTGATGAAACAACTCTAGCTTGTTTTCAAATTTTATTCACATGATCAAAGACAAAGCTCAAGCTCATTCGAGTAACTGCAGAATCATGAGACTCAAACAATCACTATGGGTGCAAAACTTGGACAATTAAGATATAGGACAGAGGACGTTGATAAAATAAGCAGATTGATATATAATACAATAGCTGTTAGCCTAGGGACACCTAAGAGAGTTGACCACCTCAAGGAAATTCTTCGTGCCTTCTTGACATTCTTAACATCATAGGTTAGAACGGTTAAAAACCTTAACAAGTTCATTTGCACATGAATCACACAAGTAGTTATCAGTAGTCATTGAATTGGGAATCCAGAATGCTAAAAAAGATCGTATGTTAACCTTTCACTACATCGCTCAAATTCAGGCTTCCTTCTGATATCAGCTTTCATGGCCTCAAACTCCTCTGCTCATCGAAGGTTCTTTATTCATGTTCATACCGTTAAAGTCCGACTCAGAGAGGTCCCCGCATGATTAAATATATCAGACTTACACATGAAAATACAACAAACAACAAAACTGGGTAGAAATTGAGAACACAAAAAATATAAAAAATATAAAAAATGTAAAAGAAAATAAAACAAGCACCAGAGATCTTTGCAATAGACATAAATGTCTTAGATTTTAACCTAATTTGCATAATTAAAAGAACAGGGAAGAGACTATAGACAAATTTTAGGCTTTCACTGCAACCTCAAAAAATACCATGTCTCTGAATTCTAAAATAACTGTATCCAGCATACCTTGGAGGAAGAGGTGGCATCATATATAACCATGTGCTGCAAATGAATCTGATGTCAGCATTCCGCCAAAAGGAGCATCTACAGACAGGTGAATAACCCGTAGAAGGCATGCCTCCGCCAAAAGGTGCCACAAAACCATCAAACCTCATTGGCATTCCCCCACCCGGTAAGGGTTATAGGCCGAAGGTCCTAGAGGGCATTCCAGTATATTTTTCAGTTACAATATCTTGGAAGCCTCTCCATTGCATATCTGCAGCTGCAGTTGAGAAAAAAGGCAAGCATAAGGCAATTATGTGATTTCCACATTATAAGAGGTATAAAAATGCAAATAAATATTAAACAAGACAATAAACTAATCACTCCCAGATACTCGTCTTTTCTTCTTTCCTGCATGAGAAGGTAAATGTAATATCCCTACCCGATAAATACTTGATTATATCAATAATTTGATTTGTTGTGTATTTATTCAATTACAAATTAATTTTTTTAAATATTATGAATATATATATATTTACATGTGTGCATATATGTGTGTGTGCGTGTGTGAATTTGTGTGCATAAATAATATTGATAAATACATTTCGTGTAGAACAAGTATTTTTATGTTAAAAATATTGGGAAAATATTTGTGTGTTTGTATATGTAATACTAATATTTTATAGTACTAAGTAATAATAATTAGATATATCAAACTCGATGTCCACTCCCTTCTTATTTTCAATTTATCCAAGCCCACTCCCTCCTTAATTTCAATTTATCCAAGCCCAAAGAATTTAGAGCCCAAGCTCATTTTCAATTTTTCTTTTCTTTTCCTCTTTTCTTTTCTTTCTCTCTTTCCTTCTCCCAGGTTCCTGCTACAGCAACCACGCATACCCCTTCCCCCCATGTGGCGCTCCCCCCTCACTCCCTTTATCTCTATTTCTCTACTCTCTCCCTCTCATCCTTCTCACTCCCTTCCCTCTCCCCAGGTGAACGTGCCCTGGTGAACGCTCACGAGCACCGCCCTACCGCTGCCTCTTCTTCTTCTTCAATTTTTCTCATTTACTCCCACCACTGCACTCTCTCACTCTCTTCCTCACTCTCCCCCTCTTTCCCGAAGGCCGCCACCCCCATTGAGCCCCGACCAGCAGCCCACTTCCCTACTATTTTCTCTCCCTCTTCCTCTTGCACCATTGGAAACTGCCGCTGCCACCTGGTCACCTCGGCATCATCGGCCTCACCACCCATCGTCACTGGAACCCACCTCACCACCCGTTGTGCCACCGCGAGAGTCGGGTGAGTGCCGCTCCCCTTCTTCCTCTCGTTCGTTCTTGCTGCTAGTGTTGAAGCCAAGCGGGTTCAAACCAAACCTAACCCGATTCAAGAGTCGAACCCAAACCCGCAATTCAACCCAACCCGCTCTATAATAAAGGTAAAATTAGTCTCCCCCCCCCTCCGGTTGGAAAAAATTAATATTTTCAAAACCCTGAAAATTAAAATCAACCCTTATCAAGTTTCAGATATTATAAAATAAACCAATTTAATATCGAATCGGTCAACAGGCAATTTCTCGACATCCGGAGTCCGATTCGTTCAATTCTACAGTCGATTACTGGGATTATTGATTGTGATATTGGAAACTTGTGTCATCAGAATTATAGATGAAACATGTTACATTGTATGCATGTTCATGTTACCAAAGTACTGAGAAAATCCTGTTAACTTGTTGCATGTTATAAATGTTGTAATTAAGCTAGCACACTTGTTAGTTGTTATTGGTATACATGTTATAGCACGATCATGCTGGCGTCCGACAGAAAAATGTGAAGAACTAAGTTCCATACAAATGGAATAAAGTGTCACATGTAACAATGTGTCATGCCACACGTAAGTGTAGTGGGGGCCACCTCTTGAATCCCACACCGCCTGGTGTTGGCATGATGAGAACATCCTCAGTGCACTAATTATTCACACACAATACCCAATACAGTTTAAAAACCAAATAATGATGATATCGTGAATGTGTGTTATTTACTCTCTCGTTCGGAAAATGATACATGTATGTCATGTTCGATGTATTCTGCTGGAATACAGGTTTCAATATGAACCAGTGGTAATGGGATACTAGAAAGGAATGATTAAAATATCAAGCGATACTATTATACTATTATATAACCCTAAAATACGACGTGGTTAATATACTTGTGCTATATGTTCGCTTTAATATTAGATATGGAATGACGAACTATTGATATATAATTTAAACTGTGTTATATTTTTGGTACTTTAATAAGACTTGAATTGATGAACTCCTGATATTTCAAGTTCTCACCGATTAGCTTTACTACTGCTTAACTATATACTATATGAACTCATAATTGTGATACACCTATAATATATTGATTGTTACAATAGTCAAAGTATATTATTGATTCCTTCATTTTACCTCTCATTGGGTCGCTTATTAATGACCCTAAGTTTGCGTGCTCAGTTTCAGGTTTAGAAATTTCAGAAGGTTAGAAGTACGGTGAAGACATCGCGGAGCTCTAAAAGTGGACTTGTATTCTCTTCCAGCTCATGAGAATTTTTTACATTCTCTTGTTTCCTTGATGTAATAAAACCTAACTCTTATAATATTCTTGTACTTGATCAATAAAGTTGAAAATTATTATATTATTGTGATTAATTTTTGTACCAAGGCTAAGCGTGTATAAGTGTGAGATATTCTCCTCGTGTATATGTGTCGCCGACTCTCGCCACGTCCTTGCTACAGGAAAGTTCCATAAGAGGACAAATATGATACAAGGATATATGAGTATCAGATACGATATGACACGAATTTGCGGATACGCAAAATTTGAAAAAACCACAGATACAGATTCGTCACGAATATGAAAAATTAATTAAATAATATTTTATAAATTATTTAATAAAAAATTATAATTCAACCTTCAAACAATTATCAAACATAGAAAGTTCAAAATCTCCACATAGTACCTTTTATAAAATAGCACAAACATGGCTTAAACTAAATAATAAACACAAATTCTAATTTTTCAAATTTAAACCAACCCTAATTTTTCTAGATATAAGCTTGCATCTTTATTCTCATACATCTAAATCTAAAGTGCCAAGCTAAATCTTATTCTTGATTCTTTTTCTCATTAGAGACTCAAAATTGTAGTCATTATTTGTTCATATGCTATATTGGTTCTCATCTTGTTAGAAAACAGCCTCTTAATGTGGAACTTGTTATGAGAAAATCCAATCACTTGAGAAATGGGTTAGTGCAAAATTTAGGCTTATATCCGTAAAGAAAATCGGCAAGGTTCAAGTATAAAAGTCTAGACTTCTACCCAAAAATAAAGTCAGTGTAAAGGTCTATGCTTCTAGCTAAAAAGAAATTAACCAATTGAGATTGGATTGAAATCCTAGAGAAAGGCTCTATTTAGTGGAGTAGGCTGATTGATGGCCGAACCACTATAAACCGTGTGTCGACTCTTCGTTGCTCTCTCTACTCTCTTTTTCATTTGCTTTATTGCTATTGCATCTACTTTGCTATTTGCATATTGTTTTACCTATCTTGTTTCATTCAATCAAAATTGGGTGTTAATTATTTAAATTGCTTGCAGACCCTATTCACGGGGTTGTCACATTGATTTTTCAAAAGTATCATAAGCTACAGAGAAAATATATCATTCAAGAGTTGAAAGCTCAGTGAATCAATTCATTAATTTAGTACCTTCAATTTTTTTAAATTCTTATTGCATGAGTACTTTTTAATTGGGATTCTTGTTTTCTTTTTCTGGTAGTTACAAGAAAACTCAAAACGCTTTCTCTCAAACCCACTACTCCTACCATCTAGCTTAATGAGAATTGAGATTCTTTTTTCTCAATCATGAGTTGGTTTGATTTGAAAATCCTTTGTAATTGGGATTCATTTTATAAATCAACTAAAAAGGTTAAATTTTTTTAATTTCTGATTGCATAAAAACACTTTTTGATTAAGATTCTTCCTTTCTCAATTATAAGCGGAGTTTGATTTAGAAATGCTTTTTAATTGGGATTTTCCAATTGCTACTCAAAATTTACAAAATCATGAGTTAGCTCAACAAACCAATCATATTATGATTTGAAATTTTTTTTTATTTGAAATTCTCATTTTTTTAATTAACAGTGAGGATCAATTATGATAATCTAATCATCTAAAATCGCTCTCAAAGCCAACGATATTGGTGCTTTTATAGATAGTAATCATAGTATAAATAAGGGTCATGTTAGGTATAAATGTGGTTTTCCCTTCGTTGGCACTCAACAGTTGAATATCATTAAAGGTACCATGTTCTATTAAATAAGATAAATATCAGAATACAAGACAGTTTAACCCAAGTCACTTGAGTAGTCAACTGACAAGTAGAATGATAATGCGAAAAGGCAGACCCCACCTGCAGCATGCAGCGCTCATCATTCCTAACACATATGTTTTCACATTCCTTGTTTACTTCTTTAACTTTCGAATAGTCTAAATTTGCGAAAAACAAATTAGACCTAGTCAATCAACAGAAATAACAAAATTTTAATCATTCTAATTCAACCAATTTGTAAAAAGAAATTTGGAGCATGTTGTAGGTTTATGTAGCATAGGTACTTCTATTATGATGATGAACCAGTGTCGGACACGCAGACACCCGTGTCGGACACCGACACTTCTTTGGACACTTCTACGACACTTCTCTAACTTATCCTCAATCGTATACAAAATTTTTAGGACACTTCTTTGGTACTTTTTGAATAAATGTTCTCTATTTCTCTTACAGTTCTTTGTTCAAATTACATATTTGAGATATATTTATTTTGTCTTATGTATCAAAGATTATAATCTAATGAAACAAAAAATACCATCAAAATGTTAATTTATACAAAACTATGAAAGTTTAAATATGTTTCAATATAAGTTAGATACATTGAACTGTGTATGAACTTTTAAATGTATACAAAACTATGTAAGTTTAAAGATGTTTCAATATAAGTTAGATACATTGAACTGTGTATAAACTTTTAAATGCAAGGACATAACTTCCATGTATAGTTATGCACTCTTATTATTATTTATATACATATTCTAGTGTCATGTCATCGCGTCCCTGTGTCCTACTTCTTAAGAAATTGTCGTAGCTCGTAATTCTGTTTGTCCCGTGCCCCGTGTCCCGTGCCCCGTTGTGGGTTAACCAGTAAAGGACCACTTGGACCAGCAAGGAAGAACGTCATCAATTGTCTGGCCACCCATGTTTAACCTTATGTGGTGTTTTGGATGGGAAAAAGGTTAATTGAGTTGTAACAAGAGTCAAATAGTTGGAAATACTATACACGAATCAATCAAGGTCTCAATGGAGAGGGGCCATCTATGCCAAGTGATTTTGCTAAAAGGCAGAGATGGTTAGCGAAGGCCTTGAACCCAGAGGCAAATTAGATGCATATTATATGTCAACCTATACAATGTGTATGTAAAATTTTCCACATGATTCTAGAAACATTGTGACGGGTAGGCCAAGCAACGATGAAAACAAATTCTGGTAAGATATATAAAGAACTTTTAGGTTTCAATATGATGACAAGCAACAAAATAATTTATAAAGTCATGGAATCTAAAAAAAAAATATTTGAAGTTAGCAACCACCCAATCACAAGACAAAGAATCAAATAACTCCCAATAGGAACCAAGTTATGCTCCTCTTTCACCCACTTTTGCAAGTCAAAATAATTGAATCTAACATGTAAATTAAACACAGGCTGCCGAACTTAAACTGAAAAAACAGGAAAAAGAAAAGCACCTAACCACCTGATTTTTTAACCAGGTAAGGCAACACTCGACAGACATAGAACCATGGAGGCAGACAGCCACAAGATAGGTTCTGCACTGCCACGATGTTCACCTTGAACCAAAATTCTTTTGAAGGTGTCCATGGCTATTGAATGGTGGCTATAGTCCAAATCGTCATAGCAGTCTTCATTTAGAGAGAGGCTAATGTGACCACGTCTGTTATTTATTAAGGTGGCTAAGGAACCTGCATAAGTGGGATGTAAATTGGTTGCAATATATAACATTACAGTAGTGAAATAGATTAAAGTGAAATATTTTTATGTGCAACTGTCTGTAGTTTTCAGTATGTTTTTGGCTTATAAAGCTCCACAAATAAACCACTTATCTCCTTTCTGTATTACTAAGTTCTTTTATGATATGGAGGAAACTAGGGAAGATGCTACCCGATTGCATGATTGTAACACTGTCCTAGGTATGACTTTTGAAGTTACAAAAACATATTTGCAAAGATGAAACCAAACAAAAGATGATCATGACTCATGCAACTGTCAGAAAAAGGTTTCAAAACTCAGCCTTGGAGGTACCATTTAGAGTTTCAGATAACTCCACTGGTTCAATTATTAATTCTATATTGGTAAAATAATTAAAAAGTAAAATAAAATTTTCATTCATCCTCTCTTTTTCCATTTTCTGAATACTGATTCTAATTGCATTGTCCTGTTCATTATTTCGTTTTCCATATCAATAGCTAGAATTTATTTAGTTACCAACGTTTTACCCTAGATTGATCATCAACCTTGTTAAAATTTCAGAATTAAATATGCAAATGAAACCATCCATAATGTTATAACAGTACACATGCACACAGGCTTGACTACAAACATCTTGTTCATTCCAAAGTGTGGGAGTTAACAAGATGTCAACATCACAAACCAATGGCCTGAAGTTAGTAATTTCCCACTTGTTCTCCTTTTGGAATTTTCAATATCCCGATGGCAAATAAAAGGTGGCAAATGTGTTGAGCCCTACGTTTATGAGTGAATGGGAAGTTCCAGCATTTGTGCGGGATTCTGTGCAGAAACATGTGTGTACACAATACATCATACTTTACACTAATAAATGGGGAAAAAAAAAAACCATAAGTTTGATGGGTTTAAATGCAGACGAGCTGACGACATCAACCTAGTTTTCGAGTCTGACTACGCTTAAAGTTTAAATCGATCCTAGGCAACTCATACTATTGACTTGGCTGTACCGAAATTTGGATAGAGATAATCTTATTATCTATTAACTTTATAATATGAAATACTATAATCAGAGATTAAAAATATGGTATGTGCGGACCACCATATGCATATGATCCAACCATCTTCATAAAAATGGGCACATGTGCCCATTATGTATTCATCATTACAAGCCTGCATGTGCAGTGCATATTAATATGCTCGCCGGTATCAGGATTCTGGTCCAATTCTGGATCTGGATATCCTGTATTGAAATTACTTTTTGTTCTTACCTCTATTGTTAATTGATTATTCCAGCTTGTAAAGGTCCCTTTTACTATTAAAAATTTGTTGTTAATTGCTAATAAAGTTATCCCATCATCATGATCATACCCATATAAATCCATCACTAGTAGACATTTTATTCATTATATGAAGTTATTAAAGTTACTATTTTCCCCTAGCAACAAACTTAAAGGTTGCTCCCATCTACCCAAAAGTACATGACTGGGGTACCCAAGGACAACAGAAACTGTTCATCCTGATGTAGACATGTGAAACATATGTTGACAAAAAACATTAAATTTGAAAGGTTTAAGTCGCCCATCAAATGGTGCCTTTCTTGCCATGTGAAACAATCATTCATTTTACAATCATTAGATGAACAGACTACAAATCATCAAAACACACCCACATACATGTTATTAATATGTGTAGATGAACAGTGTGGATCACCCATAGAATAGGTGCAACAGTGCAAATGTAATTCATAGGTGGAACATACTTTAAGTTTGATCCTACGAAACAAAAAAGTCTTACGTGGTGTGTGTGTGTGTGCGCGCGCGCACGTGCGGGGGTGGGGTGGGGGTGGGGGTGGGGGTGGGGGGGTTGGTGTGCAGGTGCATGTGCGTGCGGGTTCATGGGTGTGGGTGTGCGTTGGGTGGTAGGGGTGGGGGGGGGGGTGTCTTTGTGCGTGTGTGTGAGTGAGATTGCATGTGCAGGGGGTGTGTGTGCAGAGTTGGACTACAAACTTTTTAAATAATTTTTGGTGGAATGCTTGACACTTTCCTAGGCATTGATATGCTTTGAGACATGATCAAGTAGGACCTTTAGATAAACCATCTTGTATTTGAAGGTGGTTTTAGTACAAAAGTCATCATGAGAATTAAATATTTAATTTATTGAATTGAGATAAGTTACATTTTTCTAAGTTTGTTATAGTAGTAAACCCTCCCCATTACCCCTCTTGTCTCTATGCCGCTCCCACTCTAATTAATAATTTAAACCTCCCCCCTCCACCAAAAAAAAAAAAAAAAGCCCACACGCACACTCATCCTCCAGACCTGGACTCTTTCTCATCACTGTCATTCATGTTCTTACCTAGCCCAACAACAACTACAGTAGAACAGTGGCACCCGAGAGGATTCACGACCGCTTGGTGCCCGAGAGGTGTCAAATCAGATTCAGGGCATGTACAGAGAGGAGCAGGAAGAAGAAGAAAGGGGGGAGATCAAGAAAAGAGGAGAGAAAATTAGAGGATGACAATATTTTGTATATATTTACTTTTCGTTTCTTATCTCTGGAAATGTATTCTTAATTTGTTCAAACATTTATTAGTTGTTCCCCATATTTAATAAATAAAATTATGATTTTTTTCATATACATGTTCTATGATATGCTTGGTCAGATAGATTTGTATGTCTAAATAAAGCACATAAGATGTTTGGAGTTATTCATCAACCAAATTCTGCACATGTTCTGTTTGCAGTAATTCCCGAACCAAATTTCGAGCAACAAATTACTTTCAGAAATGTTTATTGACAAGTCTGATCTTAACAACAAGATTCACCCAGTGCTCCTGGTTTTAACTTAGCATTTTAGCAACATAGTTGTTGTGGGTAATTCCTAAGAAATTTATCCACGTACCAAAATGTGGGAATTAATCTATAAATGGCAGAAATCAAACCAATACAGACACAGAGATTTACGTGAAACCCCAAAGAGGAAAAAATCACAGAGAGAGCGAGAGGATTCCACTATAATCCAGGAAAATTACAATGGGGGTCATCTTATCTCATGAACTAGTGTTTCTCTGGTCTCAATTGATTGACTTATCCTAAGCTGAAGGGATCTACTATTTGGATAAATTGTGTCTATTGGATAAGACTGCAGCTCTATTTAAACATCTAACCGCTTATCTCAGAGGTGACTAGAGTTGAACATCCTGATTTGAATTGATTAAGCGAGTGTTCATTTTTATCTGGTAGTTTTCGTCTAGCTGTGGATAAGGTCAATCTATTCCCGAGTGGTAACTGCCGAGTTCCAATAGAGATTTAGTTCAGAGATAGAGATTCTCATAACCCAACTTATCTCTTTCTTCCAAATACCCGATTCGCTTGGAGTTTGAATTGACCGAAAACTCACTCAGAGATTCTGGAAGCGGACACGTGTCGCACGCCTGTTTGATGCTAGATGAACACGTGACATGATCTTGAGTCGAAAACTGACCACCACAGATGCCCCCTCTGTTTCCCTCTTTGGAAGAGGTCGGGAACCTTGAACTCTCCCCAGGAGGCTATAGGTTCTCAGGGACTTTGAGAGTGGTAACAAATTTCCTCGGTCTAGATTCGGGTTAATCGTTGTCGCTTCAGTTCTTGTCTTTTAGTGGCGTGTGTGGCTTCGCAGGCTGGCAAAGCCTTAAATGTGTGTCCCATCCGCTGCAGCTTCGATCAAATTACCGTCACTTTTGTGGAGCGCGGCGCTTGAGATGGGTACTGTGAATCTGAAGCGACGGTTTTGATCTGATCTGTTGTAATACATGTAGGGACCTGATCGAGCGACTACTCATTCCCCTAGGTTTAAAAGCAACGCTCTGAGGCCTTGGGCATTTGCCCCAAATCTCTGCTTCTTCTTTCTTACCCAATTCCTCTGGGTCTCCAGATCTCAGTCGTTTTCCTCATTTCTATTGCGATGAAGGAGAGAAGTCCAGTTCGTCCAGCGATACGGGCAACGGAAAGGCCACGACGGAGGAGAAGAGGAAGAGAGCTTCCCATCATACCAGGATTGGGATGGACTTAAATCCAAAAACCTCCAGGCACCGTTATCAGAAGGAAATGGATAAGTACCTGGCGAAGTATGGCTTTCGCATGAACCCGGGGATCAAAGTCAAGTTTTGCCCCAATGGTGTTGATGTTTCTCTGGCTCCGCCTAATGATGGTATATATATATATATATATATATATATATATATATATATATATATATATATATATGCATCCCCAGGTTCTGGCGTTGGGTTTGAGACTGCCGATGACGAGGTTCGTCGACGGTGCTCTGACTTTTTACAAGGTCGCCCTCTCTCAATTGTCGGCAATGGCCTAGCGTACGGTACTAGGATTCGAGGCTCTCTGCGCTTTGTACGCTCCCGAGGTGTGTCAACGTGAGGTCTTCAGCTCCGCATACACACTAAGGAAGACCCCTCAAGACGCGCGCTACTTTGTCCCCCAGAGCAGAGCTGACAAGATTACAATATGATTGACAGCGACCAGTGTTATCGAGGCACAAGACGTAGTGCGAGGCACAAAGAACCCAGTGCACACGAGGCATGAGGCGCACGCGAGGTGATGCTCGCGTATTTTTTTTCTTTTTGTATGGATGTGTTATGGATGTATTTTTTTCCTGCTTATATGGATGTGTTATGGATGTATAACCATATTTCAAATTTTCAATCAAAGATACACAGCAAACAATAAATTAACAATTAAAAACATTAATAAAACAAAAATAATATGTGCACTTGTATGGTTGTCTCATCTACACCTGCATAGAGATCAATTTAATAACATAATAACAAATTATCAATAAGTAAATAAGACACAAGTCACAAATCATAAGAGATAAAAAGACACATCACAAGCTTCTAAACAAGTTCACTTTGTTTGAAGGAAAAAAATAAAGCAGCAATGTAAATGATATTTTGTATTTTAATTATTATCAATTTAACTAAGTGTTTCTTTTTTTGTTGCATATGGTTCCACATTGAAAAATATTAAAGAGCGGCACGTTAACAATTTAACATATGGTTCCCAACTCAAGCAGAATTACAGCTCAAACATTCATCCAATCCAATGATCGAAAGACCAAATTAATAAATACAAGAGTAAGTGAAGAGTTGAGAGAAAAAGCAAAGAGAACAATCACTAAACAATCTCTAAATCACAGCCCCCGGCCCCATGTGCTTTCCACATACAAAATAAAAATAACTTTCTTTGCGCTCTCGATCCTCTCTGTCCCTCTTCGGTCTCTCTCTGTCCCTCTTCGGTCTCTCGACAAAGAGAGGATGGAGAGAACAGAGAGCTTACCTCAGCCCAAGTTCAAGATCGCCTTGCCCTAGATCGAAGATGATGCATATGAGAGCTCGAAGATGATACAGATGACGAAGACGATAGCTCGAGATCGCCCTGCCCTTGCCCTAGATCGAAGACAACGCAGATGAGAGCTCGAAGATGATGCAAACAACGAAGATGAGAGCTCGAGATCGTCTTACCCTTGTCCGAGATCAAAGACGACGCATATAAGAGCTCGAAGACGACGCAGAGGACGAGGAAAAGAGCTCAAGATCGCCTTGCCCTAGGTCCAAATTGAAGACGAGCAGCTTTTTTCCCAATCCCTTTTTTCTTCCTTTTTTATATATAACTTCACCGCAATACACAAGCAGGTCGGGTTATGAAACGACCCTACTAACAGAAAGAATGCGCACGGGGGGAGAGCTTCGCGCCTCACACGAGGCACACGCGGGGGCACGCCTGGCGGCGCCCACGCGCCTCGTTGGCGCTGCGAGGCGCAAGGCTGCGCCGAGCGAAGACGCTCGCGCACCTCGCCGGCGCCGCGTGCACCTCGATTCGCTTTTGACAACACTGACAGCGACTATGGCATGCGAAACACCGTGGTCCGGGTGACTGGTCCGTGGGAAGCTGAATCGGAGGATGAGCGTTAAGCATCCCGGTCGTATGGAACTTGGGCCTCGTCCTTCGCAGAGGGGCCTTACTCACACCGTTGATATCAAGGTGAAGTTGCGAAAGTTGACGGCTATCTACTGCAACTGGAGTTAGTTATTAGACCCCAACCGTCCTCATGTCCCCCGGTTCTCCCTAAGGTAGTTGCTTTGGGCAAAAACTAGCCCGCCTCCAGCTAGGGTCCCCCGCTTCGAAGAAGAGCCCACCAGTTGTCAACCTTGGAAGGTCAAGGGTTCCAGGATGGATGATTCCTACCAAGGAGAAGAGAACCCTTACTCAATCTTTACAATCTTCGCGCCCCGAGGTAAATTCCCGCTTTTTTTGGCTTTTTGTCTGATGGGTCAATTTTTGATACTTAGTTCTCTGCAGAAGAGGATTAGGCTCGACTTCGATGAGTCTAATGAGAAGGAGATGGCGAAATTGCTGGCAGAAGTGCATGCCTGCTGCTTTGGGGCAACCCTCCAAATTTGAAGATGCTCAGGTAAGGCGCCATGAGCCAGTGGACTCTTGGGCTCGAGCAGCTTCTCCCGTCTCTAAGGTCCCGTCTCTAAGGTTCCCAATGAGATTATGAGGGTGCCCCCCACTGCCGTAGAATTACCCTCTGACAATGAAGTGGAGGAAACGACGCCCCCTACTCTCGCTAGGGGCTAACCTGAGTCCCCGCCAAGTCCAAGGTGACGGAGAGCACTGAAGCCTCATCGTCTCTCGACCGCGCGAGGGTTACCGGCAATGTCGGTCTTTCGGGAGCTGCTATTGAGTCTCCGTAGTTGTCGTTGGAGAGGCCCATCGAGAACCCTCCCTTCGGGTTGCATCTTCAGAGGGAAAATGTCAAAGCTGCTCTCGGATATGGTGACTTCCTCAGAAGGCTTGAGGAAATCAAGGCCCTACCCTTGAAGGACCGGAGGCAGCTCCTGAAGAATAAGGTCTTCAGGGTAAGCATCATGTTGCCTATATCTTGAACTTTTTTACCCTCTAACTCATGCTTTGACCTCAGAATAATGTGCTTATTTCCGAGCTGATGGACGACTATCGTGAGGCCCTAAAGGAGAAGGCAAGATTGATGAGCTGCTCCGGAAGGTGGATAAGCTGAATGCCGCGGGGAGACGGCGACTGTGCAAATTAGTCAGCTCCAATCAAGTTTGGACCACGAAGCAGTGATTCGAAGTCAAGAGAAAGAGCTGGAGCGGCTTAGGGGGAGTCAAAGGGAAACCTTGTTGGCTCAGCTGTCAGAGGCTAGGGGCTTGAGAAGTGCTTGAAGATGCAAAAGAGGGACTCCGAGCTACAACAAAAAGAGTTTGTGGTGCAGGCGGCTCGACAAAAGCTTGAAGAGATGAGTCAGCGTGCCGAGGAGGCAGAGGCTATCCTAGGGTCGGAGAAAGTTGCTTTCAATGCGACGAAAGTGTGCCTCGAAGATGATTTGAATCGAGCGCTGGCTACTCAGGAGTCAGGATGAGGCGGTAGCGCGTAAGCAAGCGGCGATAGATCATTGTCAATGGGCGGAGAAGATTTTCAAATTTAAGAAATATAAAAATGGGTACAAAGACGAGAAACAAGGTGTGTACCCGAAGTGCCCGCTTGAAATTGAAGCCTTCCTCGAGAGTTGAGGCCATGAACCCCGTGAAAGTAGTACAACCCCTGCTACTGTGGCAGAGACCTCAAGCGTTCCGTCCAGCAATGTTGCGCTCTTGATAACGAGCCCTCCGCCGACTGCCCCCGTCACTGGGCATGCGGCTTCAGCTGCCCCCCAAGACACTTCGCTTCCAACTCCCCCTTTCGAGGCGTCTCACAGAGACAAAGTGAGTGCTTGAGGGTTTGCCTTCTCATTTTTTCTTCTATCGTTTGTAAAAATCAAATGTAATTCTTTCGAACGGAATAAATGAATTTTCAACTTTCACCTTTTTAAATGTCTTGCTTCCATTGTTTTTCAAGATCGTTGTGCACGCTGGCTTGGTGGACACTTCTCGTCTAGCTTCTGACTTGGCAGTCTTCGTAGGTTTGGAGGGTCACGATCAGAGAGGAGTCCTTCGAGAGCTACAGATGTCCCTCGCCTTCATATATTCTGATGGGGTTGGCTCTTCCGAGGTGAAGCTCTTCGAGGAGCTCGAAGGTTTTAACCCTAAGGGCATAGATGAGAAGGTGGAAATGGATCTGAACAATGAGCCTGGGTCGTTGCTAGACTTCCTGAACGCCTAGCGAAAGGTCGCCGTGAGTTCGTTCTGGGTGATACCTGGGCTTTCTCGCCATATAGAGCTCAAACTGCTCAATCTCCTTATCTCCCAGCTGGATCGCGAGCTCATCTTCCACAATGTGACAATGGTAGATCTCAAAAAGAGGATGGGCGGAGTGTTCCAAAAAGGGACGAGTTGCTAGAGGTGATGGCTGAATTGAGACAGGAGAAGGCAGACCTCCAAATAAAGCTCATGGGTAGGCTTGAGCTGCAGAAGGCGCGGGAAGGTGTCTGACCTTCAGGAGAAGGTTGATTCGGGCAAGTCGGCGATCTCTTCGCTTCGGGAACAGATCGATGAGGGCCTTGTCAAGAAGTTGGCACTCAAGTACGAAGTTCGGGTGCTGAAGCTGAAGAATAACATGGAGAATCGTAAGAAGGATGTGAAGGAGTTGAGGGCTGAGGCTTCGCGTCAATCAAAGCGTTATGATGAGCTCTGGAAAGCTCATGGGATGCTACTTGAGGATACAGACGTTGCGCTCTCAAGTTATAAGGCTCGACTGCCTGAGTAGAGAGCACCGGAGGATGGCTCGAAGTACGAGTCGTGACCCCCAGAGACCTAGTTCCCAGCTAGAGGTTTGGGTCGCTAGTCATGGAGGCTGACCGATCATGCTGAAAGCTCCAGCGTCTGGCACGAGAGATCTCGAGGATGGTTGGAGGGCTGAAGCAGTGATCGTAGGCGAAGCTAAATGAACTGACCCCTCCTTTTGTAAGAATTGATGTAATAAGGAGATGTGTCCTCCATTTTATTTGGGTGTTCAATCACTGCTCTTAATGTTCCTGTGTGATGTCTTGGATCTTTGTTTTTTGTTGGACTCTGAGGGATAGTCAGTGTTCTAAATATCCCCGATATAACCCCGATATTGCGCCGATATTGCGTTTACGGCACCTAGCCACAATGATTTGGCACATCCAAACCGATATAGCAATTTTCACCCAAATCGCCGATAAATCGGCATGGATCCGATATATCGGCCGCAATTTTGACGATTTTGGACCGATATAGCGTTTTATACTCAATTTCTAGGTTAGGTATTTGGGTAATTCGAGCAATATGGCAATGTGACATTTATGAAGATTCTACATTTGGATAGTGATTATGCATTTATAAGCTTAATACAAGTTATCAAGTTAAGTATATGTTAAACATATAAGTATGATGTTTATGTAGTTTTATATAATTTATGAATATATTGTCTTATTGAGATGCAATTTAAGACAAGAAGATATGTATATTACAGTCCGATTTTGACATCCGATTTTTGAAAATATCCCGATATGTCCCCGATATATCCCCATCCTCGATAAATTTTCCCGACCGATGTAGCCGCTGTGGCCGCCATTTAAAACACTGGGGATAGTCGTCAGGGTAGGACCCGTATAGGCTATTTTTCTCTTGTAGCCGTCAGAATAGGACCTGTATAGGTTGTTGACTCACTCGAGTGACCGTCGAAGACACGTATAGGCTTACTCCTAGCAATAATTGTGGGCGAGTCCCTGTCTTTCAGGGGGCTACCCGAGGGATAGCCGACAGGATAGGACCCATATAGGTTGTTGGCTAACTCGGGTGGCCATCAGGGTGATTCCCGAATAGGCTGACTCCGAGTAGTCATTATGGGCGAGTCCCCGTTTTCAGCAGGCTCCCCGAGGGAGCCGTCAGGGTAAGACCCGTATATAGGGGTGCCATCGGATCGGATACGGATCGGATATTACCTCTACCATATTCATATCCGCACTCAACCTTCGGATACGGATACGGATATTGGCGGACGTGAAAAAATGATATCCGTATCCGCCAAAATCGGATATCAGATATAAATCGGATATTAGCGGATCGGATGCGGATACTAATCGGATATTTAAAAAATGGATATGGTTAAAGATAAATTAAACAGAAATACTTATATTACTTTTTATCTCATCTACTACAATATTAAATGTGATACATACTATGATATTATTGTGTACATATCAATACATTCATCATATTCATTGTCATTCAACTTCTATAACAATAAATTACACGTCCTCCGGTGCTAAATGCCGATTCGGATGCCATGATTGATGTCGAAATACTCAAAATATCTTGTGGTACTCTTACAAGAATCGAAGACTTTCCACTATTACTTTTTCACCAACTCAAAATATCAAAATTTAATGCCTTATTCCATTGAAGAATAGTCTCCTCCATACCGATATCATTATGAAGCACGCAACATTCGGATATCGGATCGGATACGAACAAGATATTACGTTTACCATATCCGTATCCACACCTACCTTTCGGATACGAATACGAATACGAATATTGACGGATATGAAAAAATGATATCCGTATCCGGATTGGAGGCGGATTCGGATGCTGATATTCGCGGATAATCCGTATCCGGTGGCACCCCTACCCGTATAGGCTGTTGACTATGCTTGTCGTGCCTGAAGAAGATATTGATCATATTATATGATTTTAACACGTAGTATCATTTCGGGTGAGAACTCTGTTTGCATGCCGGGGGTCTTCCTGTCTAAATGGTGCCAATAAGAGCGCTTTAATTGACGGTCTCGGTCGGGGCCTCTCCGACCTCTAGATCTTCCTCCAAGTCGAGGATGAACTCGTCCAGATGTCCACGTTGAATTTGGTCCTCGAGGTGTCTTTTGAGGGCTCAGCAATGCAGGGTACTCGACTATCATGGAAGGAATAATTCCCTGCTTCCACAGAATCTGTGTCGTGCTTGGTTGGCTGGGGAGTTTCACCCATGGTTGATGCTTGATGGCGTGAAGAATCTGATCAATCGGCAGAACGAGGGGGTGAAGACTAAGGCGTCCTCGGTCTTTGCAGTTATCGAGGAAGCATTTTCCTTGTGTGTTGGGGCGTGATGTCCCCTCGCACACTTCCTTGAGCTATCGACTTAAAGACTCTCGGGGTCCCCATATGGAGAGGTTACTTTGAAACGCATCTTGTTTAGCTTGAAATGTAGGTTGATTGGAGCTGCGGGATGTTGGTTGACCTCGGAGAAGGTATCCATCTGAGTCTCCCGGCACCCAACTCGATGACTTATTGCACTTTTCGAAGAACCTTTATCTGTGTAAGCAACTGATGTTTGACCTGCGTTACCGCCTCTTGCTTGCGTTTTGCGATATCGCGATGGATGGCGACTAGTTCTCCCTTGCAGTCTGTCTTTGCCCGCTGGTCGCCTAACCGTCGTCGCAAGCCAATCACCATCTGAATGAGTTGCCCGCAGGAGAGAACCGATGGATCTATTTCGTCGGGAGCGTTAGCATCGTGACGGGTTGCATTGTTGTGCGTCATGATTGTTGTGTGACGGTACTTTGTGGAAGGGTTTGGGTATTTGATGGGAAAATCTCAAGAGTATAGACTCAAGGATCAGAATAAAAGCACCAAATGTTGTGGGTAATTCCTAGAGAATTTATCCATGTACCAAAATGTGGGGATTAATCAATAAATGGCAAACCAATGCAAACATAAAGATTTACGTGAAAACCCAAAGAAGGAAAAACCACATAGAGGGAGAGAGGATTCCATTATAATTCAGGGAAATTACAATAAGGGTCGTCCTATCTTATGAACTAGGGTTTCACCGGTCTCAACTGATCATCCTCTCCTACGTTAGAAAGGATCTACTATTTATACAAGTAGTGTCTATTGGATAAAGTTGCAGAGTCCAACTTTGTTTAAACATCTAACCGCTTATCTCAGAAGTGGTTAGAGCTGAACATCCTGATTTGAATTGGCTAAGCGAGTGTTCATCTTTATCTGGTAGTTTTCGTCTAGCTGTGGATAAGGTCAATCTGTTCCCGAGTGGTAACTGCTGAGTTCCAATGGAGATTTGGCTTCAAGATAAAGATTTTCAAAACCTAACTTATCTCTTCCTTCTAACTACCCAACTTCGAGTTGTCTTGTTTACATTTCAACCTCTATTCGACCATTTTAGAGGACCCTTCATTCGACCTTTTAGAGGGTGTTTAGCGTGTGAGTGTGTGTGTGTAAGGCTTTGAAGCTGGATTGCCGCGTTTCTGGCTTGTTACTACTAAAGTGGCTCACAACTACAACCTCAACCCTTTACTGGAAAAAAAATGCAACTCATTTTAAAACAAATAAAAGAAAACATAAATACTTGGGTTCCCAATCTAAAGTATTTAAACTGCATGTGTGAGTGGAGAATAGAATTTTCCTCAAACGCCCATAAGACATGTTTTGCACAAAAATCCAAAATACTCTTAACCCGATAATTGAATGGACAAATAAAAAATATCAATTTTTTTATTATTGAATGGACAAATACAAATTTCAATTTTACATGTAAATCAAATATACTTTGAAATATATAAGCATCCATACAAGCCTCGGGCACTAAATGGTACTTACAAATGGATAATCTGATCCAACCATTCATAGGGCTTGGATTTAGAAATTAACCCTGAATAACTTGTTGAGTCGGGTTTGCGTATTATCCTTTCCAAAGCCAAACCCGTATAACAAACCCAAAAATAAAGTGAAGTTTATACAATGAAGATTACACAACGAGACATTTCACTATAATTTGATTGTGATTGTATAATTACAAAATTCAATCTTGATGATATTGACATGAACATAAATAAAATGAGCATTTTATCAATTTAAAAGTGAACCATCACTTAAAAAATAAATTAAATTGGCACTTGTAAAATATATACTTAAAATTCAAATCCAACTCAACCCAAATATCACGTGAGCTCGACCCAAACCCAACCCATTTACACCCTTATACATGCCCCTTGGCCTAGCTCATATAATAAAAGAATATGGTTGGATTGTAGGGAACTTAAGGTTCAACTCAAACAACAGGAAAGGAAAACATATTTTTTTATTTATATTATCTGCTTATAACCTTTTTAAATGTCAACCTGCCCTACTACCTTTCACCCCATAGAAATATTAATTTTGCACATGCAAATGCCATGTATACTTGAAAATTCTAATTTTGTAAATCACTCACTTATTGTCTATTGGATGTGTACCATAATATTAATTATATATATTATGTGATTTGCTAATGCAACCATAATGAAGTATCTTGTGCATAATTAATAGTGTAAAAGCCAAAGAATAAAATGTTGTAAGAAAGTGAGCTTTTAAATAATGCAAACAGAAAAAATTATAACACTTCTATGCTTCTCTCTTTATTAAAAAAGATTTTTCATTTAAGCACTTTTAAAAAATAAATTCAAAAAAAAATAAGCATGCCCCACATAGATGCTATTCTAGTTTTGCATTGCATGTGGCACTAAACTAGTACATAATAGGTTGGGCTGCAAGTATTTCATTAACTCTACAGAAGTAGACTTAACATATCTCCTACCCTCATTTCCCTTGGAGTATAAGCCAGTCAAAATCTCAAAAGTTGAATAGTAGCTAGAAAATAAAGTAGTAGCCATTAAGAATGTATAGTGGAAAAATACTTATGTAAAACTTGATAAGAAGTTTGTACTCCAAGTTATATAATATACGTGAGTAATCAGGATCTACAACGGTTGTCGCAAGGAGCAACAGTAGAACATCATATGCATGATCCGCTTCATTAATCTTGATCCATACCACGTAACTTCTGCAAGGATGAAAGATTAGTTTTTTTTTTTTGAAAACTTTTTACCCCATTCTATGATTAAGCTTTAAAAGATGTGAGAGAGTTGCGGTGCGTGTAAGGAAAAGCTTTATTAGAGTTAATATTTAATATACCCCTAGTGTCACTACAGAATAGCATTAGTATTTAGTCCTATTTATATTTTTCATTTTACTTTTCTATTTTGTGACCCCATCACAAATCTCTTCTGTTGTTGATGAGAGAGAGAGAGAGAGCACATTAACATTCTTTCTGGTATATAGTAAAACATTCTTACTGAAAAACAAAACAGAGCATGCATAAAACTTTTCAATCATGTGTGTTCGTGTGTAAAAAAGTAGTGAATTGCACATATATGCAAGTTACAAAATTGCAAAACTTGGGCAGTAATCAAAAAAGAGATGTATGGTTCTGCAGAAAGGTGTTTTGTTGTTTGATGAAAGCTTAAAAGACTTTAATATAACAGAATGGAACTAACATTTTCTATTTTGACTTGGATACTCAAATGTCGTGTTTTCTCTTCTAATAGGATTAGTATTTATTTCTTCATCTCTCATTTCTTGCAACCATGGACACAAAGCATACTAAAATCTGAACACAAGTTTTTTCTCTTCTAATAGGATTATTATTTATTTCTTCATCTCTCATTTCTTGCAAAAATGGACACAAAGCATACTTAAATCTGAACACTTCATAACACCCTTAGTCATAACACAAATAACATTCAGAAAATGATAGTTCGTGTTTGCCACACTGCCGGACTTGAAAAAGACCAAGGTATCATCATGTGAAAAATGAAGCTAAATGAGCCATCACAAAAAAACAATCTCATATCTTTTTGGAAAGGTCAATGCAATGGGGTTCAGAGGAAAATGTGTCTTGATAATGGGTATATAATTTAGTAAAGAGAATGAACTGGAGCTCTTTGATGTGATTATTATATTTGTTGGTTGTTTACGCATGCTAACACTAAGAATTAAAAACTGAGTAACAAAGTAAAAAAAGGCACCTGTCAAAAACATAAGATTATAGCTATATATAAGCATACGACGAACATAATCACAAAATCACTGCCCAGCAATATTTAACTATAACAATAACTCAAATTGTTTTCTGGGTCAGCTTAGAAATAATCTTAAAAACATTGCACAACCAGTGTTTGACGGGGACTAGAGAATCCTACATTCCTAAGTTTTGAATTGAAAATTTATACTCCAACTATAACTTCCAATTCTCATAACATGTCTTGTTGAATAACACATTTCCTCTGCAAGCCTAATATTGCCAGGAAATCAAACAACCGCTGTATTTCCCAAGCAAATCAAGAATAAAGGTGACTTTCAAATAAAATAATATTAGAAACTAAAAGCATCCAAGTGCAGCCATAAGCAGAAAAAGGTCTGTGAAAGAGAATTACCAGGAGTGCTCTAAGAGCAGCTGCAGATGCGTGGTTAACCAATCCATTCTTGAAATGGGACTTGACCTTGACGAATTGACTGATCTCATAAAGAGAAAATATCCTTTGATCAGTTCGTGAATCACCCAACAACAACAAAAACAATTAATGAACTGAAACCCCCTTAAAACATTATGAAATCTCACTCTACAATATATTACACATCCTTTGGACCTCACCTGAAGAGCAAATTCCAAGGACTGATCAATCTGAAAAATGACATGACCTTCTTTGCTCTGAACTCTCTTTATTGAAATATGTCGTCCCTCAAAACCCATGAGCGCTAGCAGCAAGTCATTAATGACCAAAAGCTCCTACATGTTAGTAAATAAGGAAACTACCTCAAAGAACTCTTTTTGAAGACATCAACCAATTCAATAGGGGAAACTTACCTGAACTGAAACAGGATACGAACCAATTACATTATCATTTCCTCTATTGTAAGAAAATAGGTTAAAATTTTTACATTGAATACAGATCTTACTGAAGCATTTCGATCAAGTAATACCTCGCCAACTCCATTGAAAAGGGTTTGTCATCTACAGCATTAGATGGGAACTTAATTTCCTGGAACAATTGAAAGGCAAGTCACAAAATTTGGCGGTTATAAAGAGCAAGCTAAGGATTTGAAATGAGAGGAAATGAAAAGAATTAACAGTACCTGACGGAATCGCCCAGTGAGAAATAGGCGATCGACTATCGAGGAGTTGCAGGGCTCGGATCCATGGCCATCGCTGGTTGGGATCTGTTGAAGCCCTAGACTCTCAAAAGCTCATCATCCTTTTCTTTGAAAATAGAAAGCGGGATTTTTTTTGGGTGGGTGGGCGCATCTGTATTCTTTTTCTTTTCTTTTCTTCATGTAATACATTTTAATTTGCTTTATTTGCTTTATTTCCAACATGGAATTCTTATTTTAAAGCATATAGATTTAATGCTGCCTACATGGAATTTTGCACTACAACTCAAGCGAAAAATAAATGCAAGTGTCATTGTAGTAAAGTGGTAAAACCTCTCTGCAGTGGGCAAAAAGCCTCGGGTTCAAATCCCACTTGCATCAAGGTACAGCCTATTTTTCCAACCAAAAAAAACAGTAATGTGGAATACTGTTATAGATACAAATTCTCAAATTATGATTCTTTTCTTTTATGCATGTGTTTCTTTTCAGAAAAAAATGTTCATAAGTTTCCATCATGATTCACAAAAATGGAGAAAAAAAGTTATTATATAAGGAGAGGCTTTTCATTATATATCGCATGTTTTCTACGTGTATGTATTTCATTTTGTTATTATATATTTACATATAATCCTGTCATTTTAACCTTGTCCGCTCCTCTCCCCTTTTAAGTTACTGTTTTGCATCCTTGTCACATAAGAACTAAAACTTAAATTAATATTGAAGTTTAATAACTCCATCCATAGTTATTAAACTTGCATGTTTGATAATACAAAATTTGACTATGAATATGTTCTCCTTCGGATAATATAAAAATTCTTTTTGGTTAGAACACGAAATTTTGAACTGATTTGAATTGAAAAGTTCAAATTGGATTGTTCATTTTGTTGTTTGCATGTCTTTATGATATCTTCGAGATGAATTAGCATTGCAGTTGAATGATTTTATTTTTATGATGTGAATTAGTGAACTTTAGATTTCTAGATATATTTTTTCTTCACAAGTTAGAATGTCCTACTTATTAGCTAACCTAGTTTGCAACTTTAATTATGATTTATTCTTTATGTCACGTATGTTTATAACATTATTGGAGTTCATGGCTCATTTGAGCGCACTAGTTATATAATATTTCTTTTTTATGCAAACATCTTTTGGTAGATTAATCTACATTAGTAAAGTTGGATGCATGTCAAGCTATTTAGGACTTACCTTGAACCTGTTAATTCTATTGTTCTCTGGTAATCTATACAAGTTTTTGATGATAACTTGTTGTGCTAACCCCAAGCCTGATACAGTAAAACCTTCCCAATCAACTTGAACATGATCGATCTTAGGGATGTATATATCGCCTCTGCTTTTGAAGAAATTTTCCTATCCAACCTCAAGCAGAGAGAACTCGATACAACTTGTTCACACACTCACTTCAAATGAGTGACAGTCATTTACTTCTTTACATCAACTGTACCAACATGCTATTATCTTGCTTTTGTTATCCTATTTTCCACCAGTTCTCCAATTCTCCAAGGATGACCAGCATTACCAAAACTAGGAGTTCAGTTTCATCAGTCCTGGTCCCACGATATCACCATTGAGGCATATTAAGAAATAATATCAGTTAAAAAAATATACACTATTCACAAGTACATGGTTTCCTCAACAGTTAGCACACTGATATATATGAAAACAATCATTTCACCACATAGGCATAACATCTAATACTTCTGCTGAGCATACAACAATCATTTCCTTTTCTTCCAAGACAAGCTGACATACATAAAACCCCTACCTAGATTTAAACTATAAACTAAAAGATGTGGGGCACAGTTCTCTTCCTGCATGGGTATTCTAATTTTCGAGGCTAGCAATGTGCAATTAGGTGTGCATCTAGAAGTGTGGTCAATTCATTTAATTAAAATGTTCAATGAGCCAACGTATAGAACATTAGAATCTCTATAATCAGTAAGCACATATTAATCATTCAGCAAGAGTGAATAAACCATTGGCACACATCGGAACTGCAATAACATGATATAAAGTATCTCGAATCAATCCCTCAATATTACACTGTTAAACTTCAGAAATCAAAGCATAATTCCAAATCAAAAGTAATTCCCAGGAGAGAGTGAGAGTGTGTGTCAAATGCATAAGCAAGAACAAAAGTAGGCAGGATGATACAATGAATCGCATCTCTTTCCGTTAGTTCCTACCGAGCGGGAGTGACCTGCAGCTAAAAGTCTCCTTAACCTCTGCCTTCCTTGATGACGTAAAAATCGATGCATAGACCTCCTTGGTTGCATTTGCAGGGCCATATCTGCGGCCCTAAACCTCTTCCCAACCCCTTCTTTCCTCCCATTCTCCAAATTTCCAGCTTTCTCATCACTGGAATGCTTTGTTCCGCTCAATGAATTCCCCACCTTCTTCTCCTTCTTTTTATCATTCACCCGGCCCCTCTCCTCCTCCATCCTCTTCCTCAGCACCCTCACCTCCTCCTCACTCCCATTGATTACAATCTTATCACTCTCTTCAAAGCCCCCATGACAAACCAAACACGCTTCACTCTTCACCTCCTTAAATGCCTTGTAACTCAAAACATGCCCGCATTTCCTAATTGCGAAAAAACCGTACTTGCCATTAAACTCTAAACCCGTAACTGGGCACTCGAAATTGGGGATCTTCACCTCAATCATATCCTTCAACCCTCTGATGTGGCCAAACTCCTTGGGCAGCTTCTTCTTGTGAATCAGAGCCTGCACGAGGGATTCTTTGTTAAATAGATTGCCCAGTTTATCGATGACGATGGGGTGAGCCAAGGGTTCGGACGAGAGAGAGCAAGTGGTCCATTTGGAGAGGCGGGTCTCGTTGGGGTCGACCTTATCGGGCTTCTTGGCGGAGTACATGTGGAGGTAGCAGTCGCGGGATTCGGCGCCGGTGGCTCCGCCGTCGCCTCCGCCGCCAGGGAGGCGGAGGCGGAGGAGGAGGGTGGAGAACGAGGGGAGAGATTTGGGTGAGACTGATGAAGGAAGGGGACGGCCATTGAGAGTGAAGTAGAGGGAGGGGATTAGGGTTTTTAGGGTTTGGGGGAGGTAAAGGAGCTTGAGGTGGTCGAGGGTGAGGGAGGAGGGGGTTAGGGTTAGGGCTAGGGACAGAGATTTCGCTGGGAGGTCGAGATCGGGGGATTGGATGAAGATTTGGAGGAGGGATTTTGGTGATGAAGAGGATCCCATTGTTAGGGTTTTCTTTCTGGAGATAGAAAGCTAAAAGAGAAGTCAATGAAGGAAGCGAAAACGAAAGAGAGAGAAAGAGAGGAAGTTGATCCCGGCTCTTCAACGAGCGGGGATGATTTAAAGAGTCGGTCTCGAGAGATTGGGATCAAGTGGGCTGGGCTGGCCCACTACCAAGCTTAAATCGGGCCAAACTGGACCTAACAGAACTGCATTTGATCCAGTTTAAACTGTTAAATCAACATTTTGGGCCGGTCCGGTAACCCGAGACTCAAGTTTACCCATAAATCGGACTCAGGGTTCCAACGACCCCTCTTAAAAGTCGAAGTTGACAATCCTGATTTCTTTTTCTTTAATACTCAAACACATAAAAAAAATAAAAACAAAAACAAAAAGGAAAACAAAAGGAAAATTGAAAGGAGATTACTCACGGCCGGTTGGCAGTCCAAATCTCCTTTAAATTTCTTTGGAGCTAACAGAGTTATTTTTGCACAGTTGCAAGAATAGCATTTGAACAAAAAATAGAGCTAAATTTGAAACCTACAGTCGCCTTCATCATTTTGAAGCTTGGTACTAGTTCTCCTCGGCAAAACTTTAAGAGGAACCAGTTTAGTTATTTGTATAGGGAAATGGAAAAAATGGAAGAAACTTTGATACAAAATATTTTCCACTATTTCGATTTTGGAGAGAACTGAAGTAATACGGATAAAAAAAATGTCAAGAGGTACAAAAAAAAATTTAGCATACCATTTAATTTTTTGTTATTTTTTTCTATTTCTTACAAGGACAATTTTTGAATAAATTTAATTTCAAAACACATCTCCTAAATTTATTTCCAAAAACCGACCTTTAATAGGCCAACTCAGCACCACATAGGCGCAAGGTCATTTTGCCCTGCCAGCATAGGGGCTCCGATCACGGGGGCTGCCATCTTTTTGGTCCGGGGTTGGCAACCCCAGATCAAGTGTTATTTTTTCTTAGCTTTCAAAACTCGATCTGGGGTTGCCAACCTCGGACCTAAAGTGAAGCTCAATTTTGTGCTTTATTCTTAGTTCGGGGTTGACCTGGGACCAAGAATAAAGCTCAGTTTTAGCTTTATTTCTGATCCAGGGGCCAACCCAAAATCAAAGCAACAAGCTCAATTTGAGCATCTTTCTTGGTCTAGGTTGACAACTTTGTACCTAAGAATAAGTTTTTTCCCTATAGAACACCATAAATTTTATCCCTTAAAAAAAAAAAAAAGAACAAATAACATTTCAAAGTCATATCACAACTACATAACTCAATAAATCACAAATTTCAGCAAATTAATTCAGTGGTACATATCACAACTCCACAATATAACAATATCATAAACTTATTTCTCAAGTATTACTTAAATTTCATCAAATGATACTACAAACCATAACAAAACTATAAAACTCATATCAAACCATCAAATAGTTCACTAATACACATCACACCTCCATACTATCCTAATATCCAACAATATCAGTCGTATCACAATATCATAGTGGTAAGTGTCATATATCAATAATACAAATCACATAAAGTCAATAACATAACAAGCTAATTTCAATACAAAACAAGCTAATGCACGTGAAACTCAATAGAATATAATAAATTTTACCTGCATTCAAGTGGTAGCTGACCACATAGATGTGTGGTCTGTTTGAGGATGAGTCGACCAAAAGAGAGACTTTCTCAAAACCATAACTAATGAAACAACGCGAGTACATGTTAAATCAATTTCATATATGTTATGAATATTATATAAGTATAATAAATAGATTACGCTTTACCTGCAAAAGCGTCTAAGGACCGCGGAACTGTGAAGTCTGCATTATAGAAACTTTATATAACTCAATGTACAAATATGTTACAATAACACTACTCCAAAATGTGGCATCACATGCATCGAAGTTCTCCAATAGAGGTAACCATCTAAGATATCTTATTTATAGAGTAATCTGAAAACAAATTAGCGTCGATCATGTGTAGGATATAACTACGTGCATGTTGTTGGGCCTACACATCTGACAAATGGAGCCATGTTGAACTGCTGATAGTGCCCTTTTAGCGTAAATGCTCCACTCCTTATAGCCGTCGGGGGAGTCTCTCTACCAAATAATTTATCTGTCCCTACATATCTGTCAATCTCATAGAAGCACCACTATATCCTGCAATGTAATAGTCATCTCTCCTACTCTAAGATGAAACATGTAACACCCCATCCTCAGAATACGTACACAGCTATGCGTCCTGATTTTTGGAGCGTATTTTTTTATTTTCTGTTATTTAAATTCTTACTCATATAGCAGTACGGCATGATTTGACCTTTGGTATTCAGATTTGACTGATTTTAGTTTCAAATATTATTTTCCAATATTCTAGATTTTTCATGATTTTTTGAAATTTTTCTGAATTAAATTGTAAATCTTCAAAACCGGTGTCGGCCAGTATCACTGGTTGATTTCAGGAATTTTAGTTTACAATTGGAATCAAATTTCTAGATTTCACTTTCATATTTCTTCTTTAAATTATATTTTCTTCTTTCAGGCATTTTCTGAGATTTTTCAGATTTTATCAAAAATCCGGCCTACCCGGTGTAGACACCGTCCACAGTGGATTCTAAGATTTTTATTTTAAAAATAGAATTGAATTTCTAAAACTGATTTCATCAAAAATCTTAAAATAATATTTATTATTTTTGAGAATTTTTGAAAATTTTTTCGAGATACTTCATTTTTTGGGCTTTTCTTAAGTTTCCGGTGTTTTCCCAGATACCGGAATTCTATCCGGATATTTTACTTTTTCTCTCTCCTTACCTGACGCGAAACCCATCAAATCTGGGTTCAACATTTAATGCGGAGACTCTCTCCATCCCGCATTTAATGTTATGTCCCTCAAGAAATCAACCCAGATCAAATCACCCATGCCTTTTTGTCTCTTCTTTAACGCGATCTTGCGTTTTCCTTTTTTGGACGCAGCATTAATCTCCACGTCTAGCTTTAGTTGCCTAGACGCGGGCTTCATTAAATGGAGACGCAAGTCTCCATTTGTGCGTCTCTTTTGTTTGAAAAGATGGCAATCTTGTAATAATCCCATTCCCTTTATATAAATACTCCTTCCTCTCTCTCTCTCTCTCTCTCTCTCTCTCTCTCTCTCTCTCTCTCTCTCTCTCTCTCTCTCTTTCATTTTCTCTTCTTCTCCTTCATTTTCAGCCAACAAAAGCCACCAAAACAGCAGCAAACGGCAGCCTTGGCTGTGGTTATTGGTCATTTCCACAACCAACTCCTTCCACCATTTGTCTCCACCACTTTCTCCTCCATCTCCTCCTCCATTCTAACAACAACACCATCTCCACCATCTTCTTCTTCCTCTTTCTCCACCAAGAAACCCACTTCCTCCATTAACTTCTCCACCATTTCTACCACCATCTACATCGCATTGATCACCAACAAATATACCATCTTCTTCTCCTCGTCGTACTCTTTCCAATGAGGTCTAGCTTCGTTCTCCGAAACGCCATTTCCACAACTTCTTTTTTTTCATTTGAACTACACTTGCACCATCAACTATTTTCTCTTTTGGCGCTTTGGCCGCCCATCTCCGGCCAACTCCGGCCACCGCCGGCGACCACCGGCCAAGTCACGGTCGGCCTACCTCCCCCTTCTCTTCTTTCTTTCTTTCCTTTGCTTTTCTTTCTTTCCTTCCTTCTTTCCTTTCCTTCCTTTTTCTTTTCTTTTCTTTTCTAATTTTTCCCTAAACCTGCGTCTCTCCCTCTCCCATCACTGCGTCTCTATCCCCTCCTTTCCTGTGTCTCTCTCATCTCCATGTCTCTCTCTTTCTCTCATATTTTATTACTAGACGCGGAGCTCACCTCGCGTCCAAACAGCTCTTTAACGCGATCTTCGCGTTCATGTATTAACGCGATGCGGAGCACGTATTCGCGTCTGTGTTCTTCCTGTGTTATAAATGTGGGTCTCAGACCCCGCGTTTGTGGCATCAACGAGGCGCAACCCCCCCTCCCCCGTCTGCGACTTCTGCGTCTTCATTCTCCTTTTTCTGATTCATCCTTCTCCTCTCTTTTTTATACATAATATTGGTTCTTGAACGCGTTGGTTACCTAAACTCCGGAGTTTGGGAATTCCCGGTGTTTTCTGAAGTTTTAGGCGAGTGTTCTCGCTTTCCTTCAGATTTTCCCGCTTCGTCATGTTGATTAATATTATATTATTTTCCTGGCATACTTACATGTATCATCCTATCACTTGTCGCCTGCCTAATATCACCTCTCAGGCATATGTTTCATGGCACCTGTTATGCTACTACTTGATACTCGCCTCTTTATGACATATTGATACTTGGCTTAAAATTATCACATTTACGGGAATCCTGTATTATATACAGTTACTTGAAATTATAATACTCATGTACTCTTGAACTCCTGATCTTGTCATGCACTTGCTTTCCCGTGAATTGATAATTATATAATAAATCATAAAAAGAAACTGCTTGAATCGGGTCGGGGGAAACTTACGGCTATCAATATATATTCGTATTTACAGTGGCACTAGGTATGTTGTGCAACTACATTTCCGGTTTGACCTGAGGGCCTCCAGGCGACCGAGGGGAGCGCTGGCTCTCTCCTTCCTGGTATCATCTTGAAAAGGGCATCCTATAAGACCCTACTGTACGCCTTGCGGCAGGTTCCGTCCTCCAGCAACGGAAAATCCTGGGCCGTGGTCCCGGGTATGCACGGGACCCACTGTAAACATTGTTCGTTGATACCCCCGTTGGTTTCCAATAACAGCCTTGATTTACTCATATGTGGATGTATGTGTGCTGGGACGCTATTACACATACTTAGACATACGGGTAGAATGAGTAATAAGTATAAATATTGATAATGGCAGCAATAGATTTATTCAGGCCTTATCACTTTCATTTTATGCCTCCATTTCATACTTACTGTACGTGTATACTCGACACAGTTCTTGATGCTTGATACTGTTTTGATCATATCAACACACACATACACCTATCTCTACACGTCACTTTGCATTCACCTGTCTATTTGTTAGGCAGTTTCTGACTCCCCTAAACTTGCATGTTCAGGTTCTGAAGTTTAGATTGAAGCGGAGCCCTCCACCGAAGATCAAGCTTATCTCTCGGAGCAGGCTGACTTGTCCTAACTCCTTCTGTTCCTGAATCTTCCTTCAAGCTCGGGGATCTTCTTCTCAGCCCGTGAGCACCTTTTTGTTGTACAAGTTGTAATTCTTACTTTTGTACCTGGCTGTGATATAATGTACAGGTACCAATATATCACGCCCTGTGATAACTTTATAATCCTTATGTTGGAATGTATATTGCCACGTGCTTTCGTACTCTGATTCTTACTTTCACTGATGCTTAGCGTATATACGTGAGGATATTTCTGACCTGCGTATATACGTCGCAGTAGCGTCTCTGTACCCGCCGGATCGGGGCGTTACAGGTTGGTATCAGAGCCCAGGCTCTCACGCATACGGTACAACCAAACTGTAAATTAATGGGATCTTAATTTGCAGTTGGAATACATGAGTTTCGGTTATACATTTCAACTACAATATACAAAGTTATCCATTCTTTCTTGATATTCCTTCCCCTGATTCCTAAAGTCCATCTATCTTTTACTTTCACTCCTCTTTCCAGACATCTTTTACCAACATAGATATGGATAGAAGGGCAGGACGTAACAACTCCGGGCAACTACAGGACGAGCCCGCAGGGGGAAATACAGATATTCTAAGGGTTATCCAAAACATGGTGGAGAATCAACAAAGTCAGACAGAACTCCTTCAGCAAGGCTTGATAACAGCCCCTCAGGAACGGAGGCCGGGCAACGTGTCAGACTTCAGGCGGTTGCAGCCGGCAATATTTACAGGGGGAGAGAGACCACTAGATGCCGAGCAATGGCTAATCGACACCACAGACCTCTTGAAGGCAGCACGGGTTCCAGAGGAAGATCAGGTAGAGGTCGCCAAGATCCAACTAAAGGATGTGGCTAGAACATGGTGGCTAGCTGAAGAAGCGAGACTGGATAAACCCATCACTTGGGACCGGTTCTCTAAGAGCTTTTATGATAGATTCTTCCCTACCACAGCTCAGAAGGAGATGGAAGAACAATACATCCGACTTCAACAATGGAATCGATCTGTTGATGAATATGCTGCTGAGTTCTTAAGACTGAGTCGTTTTGCTCCGTATATGATAGCCGACGAAGAGAAACGGGCAAGCAGGTTTCAGCAGGGCTTACAAATGGATATTCAAGTCCTTTTGATTCCCCAATAGCTGAAAACATATTCCCAGGTCCTCACTGTAGCTCGAGAGGTGGAGCGAGGACTGGAGAAAAAGAATCTTGATCAGAGAAGGAAACAGGCCATGAAGAGGCCATTCCAACAATTGGGCGGAGGAGGTCCAGTCAGAGCTGCCAAAGTCCCGATGATTAGACGATCATTTCGACCAGTCCCTCCTCAGACAACTCAAATAATGCCTGTTTGTAATTATTGCCAGAGGCCAGGTCACTTGCAAAAGGATTATCGCAGGGCTAATGGGTTATGCCTGGCGTGTGGTTCCAGTGACTACACAATAGAAGGTTGTCCCCACAAGAAAATAGGGGTGATAAATCGGGCCTTACCAGCACTTCCTGCACCTATTGGACAGAGGAACTCTGAGCCGATGGTTGGAAGGCCCCTCTCCCTCCACAACAACAGGTTTTTCGCCCAGCGACGAAGGGAGGAAGAACAACAACAGGTCGTGGAAGAGGACGGGCCTACAACTTGACAGCGGAAGAGGCCCAAACTTATGGAGAGGTGGTGACAGGTAAGATCATGGTGCATTCTAAACCTGTTTTAGCCCTCTTTGATTCTGGCGCTTCTCATTGTTACATATCAGATAGTTTCACTACTTTGCACTCTATACCTGTTGAATATTTAGACCACCAGTGGGAGATTAGTACCGGTAATGTGGTAGTCATCTCTAATAGAATTTGTATAGATTGTCCGGTGGAACTGTGTAACAGGACATTAGCAGTGGATATGCTCGTAGTAGATACTAAAGAGTACGACGTAATCTTAGGCATGACTTGGCTCAGCAAATACCATGCGGTTATTGATTGTCAAAACAAGAAAGTTATTTTCAGAATACCGCCTCAGCCTGAGTTCCAATTTGAAGGAGAGCATAAGCCTGCCAAGAGTAAAACACAGATGACTGCTGCTGAGATCCAGAAAAAGAGAATACCAGTTTGGAATGAGTTTCCAGAAGTATTTAAAGAGATCTCAGGACTTCCACCTGATAGAGTAATTGAGTTCTCCATTGATATCATTCCAGGCACAGTCCCAATATCTAAAGCCCCATATATAATGGTGAAATCACCTAGAGGGGGGGTGAATAGATGATAGGCTAATCTAATGAACTAAATGCAGAAATTAAAACTAAATTGCAACAACACTTAGTGCAACCAACGAGTGCAGCCGAATTCCCCGTGAAGGGCTCTGGACTAACTCCTCTTGATTCCTCTGAATAAGAGTTGAGGCGCCATATGAAGCTCTCGTGGTTAAGCACAAGTGAGGCACACAAGCAAGCACCACCAAGCATATAGGAATAAGCAATATGAATCAATGCAAGGCACAAATAAAGAGAGAGAGAGAGTTTAGAGTCAATGGATCAAACGCAAACAACAAGATGTGTTTCGAGGTTCGAGCACCGAGCTCTACGTCCCCGCCTTCACCGAGAAGGATTTCTAATCCACTAGGAGTACCGAACTCCTCTCTCAACCAATACATCCTCCACCGAGGCAATACAAATGGTCTACCGAAGACCGGAGTACCGAACTCCACCAATACAGCCAAATCCACCGAAAAGGGATCTCAACACAAGCCTCCACCTCTCACTAGAGGGAGCTAACCATAACCCAAATCAACCTCTACCAAAGAGGGATAACCACAAAGAAAAAAAGGTTTACAACAAGGTGATCACAAAAGACCACAAACTCAATTTTTCCACAAATAAAGATCCTATAGAACAGGATAGAATGATATAGCTCAAGTATGGAAAACAAAGTGTTTTTGATCAAAGAAAATCTCTTGGGAAAATACCAAATAGATATAGATTTGTAGATCATGAAACTAATTCCCAAAAACCTATTTTCTTTGAAATAACCAAAACACTTTTTAAAACAAATAAGATGGATCTTTTTGGCACAAAAACACTTTTGAAAACTTGTTTAAAACACTGGAGAAACTCTGTAGATTTTGAACTTAAAAACTTAGCCAAAAACTCAAACAATGGGATATATATACACCCAATCCAAAAACTAGCCGTTAGAGCTAATTTCAACTCTTGGCGACTGGCGGTCGACCGGCCAAATCCAGAAAGCAAAGCTCTCTGGCCGGTCGACCGACCCGGTTGACCGTGCCAACGTGCACAAGTTTGTGCACGTCGGTCGACCGACCGGTCGACCGACTCTGGGCCCGGTCGACCGTCAGAGCCTGGCAGATTCTGTTTTGGGACAGAAAAACTTGTTTTAAATAATTCTAAAAATTCCATAAATCTTCTTAAAATTCCACAAAAATAGTTTCTAACATTTTATATGATATACAAATATGAGTTAAAAATTTCAACACAAATATCAAACACTTAGAACCATTTTTGTGTTTTAGAAATTTTGCCGAAAACCAAGAACCGTATTTTTCAAACTTGGATTTTTGAATTGAAAATACGCTTTGTCCAAAACTCATCCAAATACAAAAACATGATACTTAAACACTTTGAAGCATGTTGTATATGGACATAAGTCTAATATACGTGAACATATATATATCCATGTTTTTGACTATAAATCCAAAAATATGTTTTGTTAAAAATACCAAAACACCAAAACTCATGAATAGGCATATCAAAATGAGTTTGTCTAAGATATGAAGCATATATGTATATAGAACATATCTAATATACATTTAAACAATGTAAACTTGTTTTGATATAATATTTATTCATGAAAACCAATATCGGTTAAACCAAAAACCGAAAACCAATATCTGAAATATAAAACGTGCGTGTGTTGTGAACTTGAGCATATCACACTATCTAATCTTTATACATGGATCTAAAACAAAAAATAAAGTAGGATACCGAAGTCTTCTTGTAGAGCGTCGTCTCCAAGCTGACTCAATCCAAAACTCCGTGATCCACCGAGCTAGACTCCAACGAGTGCTATGTATGATCTTGTTGCTCGGGCTCTTGAATCACCATGTGAAAAGCTTCAAAACTCCTTTATTGAAGCTAATCACCAACTAATATCTTGATTAGAATCTGAAACTAAACATCACAAGATTATTAGTAAACATAACTACATGAGTTAATCATCATCAAAACTAGAGTGGAAGGTCTCTTGGCCAACAATCTCCCCCTTTTTGATGATGACAAAACTCATGGAGTTATATATGCATGGATTAAAGTTCAGCTTCAAAGAAGCTCCCCCCAAATTTTGATTGAGGCTAAACCTGCACACAAAATACGAGAATTTTAGAACTTAAGATAAAAGTGTGCAAGTGCTCAATTCTTACCGCTATAGCAAGTGGCTATGCGGGTCGTGATCCACAAGGAGGGTTTGCGATGGAAGCTTTACGGTTCTTTATTGAAATCGTTATGAAAACCAAACAAAGATTCTTCTCTGTTTTTAAAGTTATGAAAATGAAAAAGAAAGTTATATTAAAGTTAGAAGAAAATGAAAGATGAAGAAGGTGAAAAATCAGAAAACAATAAAAGCGACTATGTACAATGAAGTGGAGAAGAAAGAGTTGGAGGAGGTGGTGATCTATACTAAAGAAATAAAAGAAAAGAAAGAAAGAAAAGTGAAGAAATACTTACCTAGGTTGATTGATGACTTACTTGGAAACGTTTTGCAAGTTCTACCTTTTTGCTTCGGAGGCGTTCAACGCATAGATCATAAACTCGAGCTCAGTCCCCGTGCACATTATATCGTCAAGCATACGAAGAACGAAGTGATGCGGAGCTTGGAAGAGGAGAACGTCTTCATGAACTATCGCTGGCTCTCACGTAGCTTAGTTATACTCGCTTTAGAATTCACTTGTAAACTCAACAAATACAACCAAGGTAAAGTAGAAGAGGAAGAGGAAAGCAAAATAAATGTAAAGTAAAGCACAATAGAAAACAAACAAAGCATTTACCTTTATTACTTGCTGAGACAATAAAAGAAAGGAGGAGGGTACATCGGTGTCACTCTCAACGTCAGCCTCTCTCTCTTACTTACATGAATCTTCTTCTACCCTAAGTTTACATACAAGTTACATAAAAAGAAAGAAGAACCTAAACTACAAAGAATTAAAACTAGGCTAAATCCTAATCTGCCTTGGCGTCCTTTTTCAGCGCAGATACTGGCCTTTTATAGGCATAAACCCAACAACCAAGATCCCGGGGAGGTCAGGGGAGCAAACGCTCCCCGTAACTCCCCAACAAAGCCGCGGAAACGCGGCTAGGGCCGCGTTTCCGCGGCCAGGGTGTGGCCAAGTGGCCACACCCTGTTGGTGGGTCTCCCCGGTTTCTTCCTCTGACTTTATCTGGAGTTGGTTTTGCAGTTTGGCTCCGAGATTTTGAAGAAATGGCCTTGGATTCTTAACTTTAACCGATCGATCCTGAGAGGATTCTTCTCAACCGGTTTCAACTTCTTGACTTTACCCTGATTTAGTGAGTGCGAATTTATTCTGATTTAATTCAGAATTTTGGTAGGCTTTGGGCTCATTTCTCTTCAACTCCTTAAAGATTGGGCCTGCAAAGAAATTAAACAATTAATTAAGACAATGCAGGCTTTTATTCTAAAATAAGTATGGAAATATGATACTAAATATGCAATATTAGCGACCAATCACACCCCCATACCTATCTTTTGCTCGTCCTCGAGCAAAACAACTAAACTATACTAAGGATTATTAGACCACTTTCGCAGGTCGCGCGATTGCACTGAGCATGTGCAACAAGCCGTTAAACCTCTAGGTTTCCCCTAGAGGACGAGTTTTGTCTCGTGAGGGTTTTCAGCGGATTGCACCCACAAAATCCATAAAGAAAGGGAAATAAAGAGTTAGTATTTTCGAAAAACATTTTGAAAGAGAATAATATTTGAAATATAATTGTAAGATTTAAGCAATCTATAAGTTATAGGAAAACTGAATTTTTCATTCCTAAACTTAGTCTCTACTCAAAACTTTGTTATCAATCAAAGTAAGGAGTCAAATTGTACTTCTCATCTAGTCTATTACTTTACCCTAAGTCATATGCACCATCGTGACTGTGAAAATTTTAACTTAGGGTTCATTAACTCTAACTCTTATGCCTTATTTATTTATATATATATTTTTGTTTTGTTTTTTTTTTGTGTGGTATTATTCCTTAGTTCTATTAGGCTTTCTAATCTGCCCATGTAATGAGCCTTTAATCGATGACTCCCAAACCAAACGGTCTTAGGGCACCAGGTGAGAAAACACCCCAAGGACTTAAGGACTCAAGCAAATAAGGCCACAAAACTAAGGATTTTATTATATGGACCTCTTTTAGGCGTGAATACTTATGCTTTATTAGGCACAAATACCCAGCTTAATCAGAGGATATATCTTTTCAAACTTATCTAATCATCTTTCGCATAAATACTAAGGCTTGCTTAGGCCAAAGCACCTAGCTAATCAATAATTAGACTTGTTTTTTTTTCTTTTTATATAAGGCATAAGAATCTTTGTTTTTGAACCCTAAGTGTGTAAGTGTATGAAGTGTGCATATTTCATCAAGGTAAAGATCAAGACCAAATTACTTTGACAAATTATCTTCCTAACTCTAAAAATCAAACAAATAATCTTATTTTGACCAAGTATAAGAAATCCTAATTTAGATTTTCCTATTCCTTAAAATTAACTTAATTTCTTACAAAAATAAGTCAAAATATTGTTTCTATTTTCAAAAAGTTTTTTAAAAGTAAAGAAAAATGTGAATTTTTTTTTTAACAAAAAGAAAAGTTATGTTAGACCCTCCCCCACACCTATCTCATGCATTGTCCTCAATGTATGAATTAATGCATAGATGCATGAAAAAGACGACAGGGAAGGAAAGTGTTTACCTTAAGGTGGTGGTTCCGGTGGTGGTCTGATTGGTCCACGAAACGCGGCCCAATCAACTTTTCTTGGGTCTCGGAGGAATCCACCAGAAGTATCTTTAATATAACCCATTAAAAAGATAAATCCATGAAGAATTTTTATTAAAAATTTAACCCCATCTAATGTCCATATTCCATAACTAATTTCGAAGTCAAATTTATCAACCACCTCGTCCCAGAATGGAGTATGAAATGATAGAACGGTTGACTTGGACTCAGGAAGGACAGGAACTAATACCGACTCAGGAAGGTGACTTAAGTCAAGTAAAGGTTCAGGAGTCGAAATTGGTTCAGGAATAGGGTCCAAGTAAAGAAATTGAAACTCAAGTCCACAATTATTTTCCAACAATGGAATGTGACTTAATGTTGGTGATTCAAGTTCATGAATGATAGGTGGGGGAATCAAACTGACTCGAAAATATTACTCAAGTTTGGTAATACAACAGGAGTCAATATTGATTTAGAAAGTTGAACTGGATCACAGATTTGGGAATCTAGGTCACGTATCTCATTGAGTTCAATATCAAAAAATGGAGAACTTGCCAATTTGTCAATAGGATCTTCAAAAGTGTATAATTGGTCATGTTCAATATGATCCTCAAAGATGGGTGATTCAATTTTATTATGAATAGGCACAGGATCCAACGTTGACTCGGGGAAAGATCGAAATCAGGTGAAGATACCGGAGTCATAATCGAATCAGGAAGTAGAATTGAATCACTAAGTTGGGGTTCAGGATCATATTCATCTTCAAGTTCTATTTCAGGAAAAGGAAAACTTGCTAACATGTCAATATCTTTTTCAAAATTTAGAGTTTGGGCAAGTTCAAGTGGTTGTTCTGAAATGGAATCTTGATTTCCAAAACAACATGACTTTTCGGCGCTAACAGAATGGTAAGTGACATCAGGAAGGTGGGAACGTAGAGATTCGACCGTCATATCTATGTCACGATTTCTAGTGTTTTGAGCCCGAGTCATGGTTTCAAGCATCTTTTCATAATTGATGGGTTCATTATTTTGATGAAAAGATGAAGAGTTGTCTTGGAAGGGGATTTGTGTTTGGACTCACGCATACTCATTTCCAAAATTGATGGTTTCCTATTTTGGACGGGTGAAACTGAGTATGACTCTTGAAAATATTGTGGACTAGGTGAAGAAGGAGGACAAGTTGGTTGATAATTATGCTCGGGGGAGGTGAATCCCCACTGACTCGGTGAAGAGTTGAAATCATTATGTAAATTATAGTTATTAGATGGGAGGTATGGGTCATATTGATTCGGATAAGACCAATCCGGCACACTAGGTTGGTTAAAGTCATGATATGCCGGGTTGGTAATATCCGAAAAAGAGTTTGATATGTAATATGGATTATTATTATAGTTGGAAAAATTATTATTATAAGCCATATCACACAATGGAATACAAACAAAAAGAAAGAAAAACAAACAAATAAACAAACAAGAGAGAAAAAATTCTAACCTAAGTTAGGGTAGACCCAGACCTAGACGACTCCTAACTGGTTAGACTGTCCACGGGAGGTTGAATGTAGTCCTTGACCACAAGCTAATCAGCCAGGTCAAAGTAAGGTTGGTGGGAGGTTTTCCGTCAAAAGACGTTCCTTAATTAAATAACTACCAACCTTTGGGCTTTCAGCCCTTAATCCCTTTCCTAAACACTGATTTGGCAAGAGTCAGGTTCCAACACCTTTCCCCCTTAGGATAATCTCCTAACTGAGTCCGAGATGTCCCTAGGGCCAACGTCTACTCATTTTAAGTTAGGCTTGGGTTAGTGAGTGCTTGGATTCTGATTTTTGGGATAAGGAAGGGTGATTAAATCCCCACCTTATCTTGTTATGGGTTAGTGCCCTTAAAAATAATTTTGTGCAAGTGTACAGGATATGTAAGATTCACTCAAAGCGATATAAATCAACCAATAAGTGATTCCTATGCTAAATTCAATGCTTACGTACCTTGCTCCAGCACTCTTCAACAGTAAAAGTAAATGAATTGAAAAGACACGTGCCTAAAATGCAAACGTCTAATCAATTTTTAACTTTTGCAACAAACTTTTTACTGTTGATTATTAGCAGGTTTTTGTGATGGCATATAAGAAATAAATAATTGCAGTAAACTAGAATTTGCAAACTAAGCAGCCCTGCAAAAAGCTGTTAGTAGTCAACTCTTCCTTGCCGCGGATCCGCGGCTTTTGCTGTGGAAACGCGGCAATTCAGAGGGCACTTGGTCTCTACTTTCTAGAGCAGAGGCCCAAGGCCACTTGTATGTCACTGCAATATTAATTTCTTGCTTTGCTAGCCCTGTAACCTGCAACAGAGAAGAAAATTCGTTTAGTTCTAAAAAATTTTCAAAAAAAATTCAGATTTCAATAAAAACCGTTTTACCCTCCCCGGCAACGACGCCAAAATTTGATTGAGGCTAAACCTGCACACAAAATACGAGAATTTTAGAACTTAAGATAAAAGTGTGCAAGTGCTCAATTCTTACCGTTATAGCAAGTGGTTATGCGGGTCGTGATCCACAAGGAGGGTTTGCGATGGAAGTTTTACGGCTCTTTATTGAAATCGTTATGAAAACCAAACGAAGATTCTTCTCTGTTTTTAAAGTTATGAAAATGAAAAAGAAAGTTATATTAAAGTTAGAAGAAAATGAAAGATGAAGAAGGTAGAAAATCAGAAAACAATAAAACCGACTATGTACAATGAAGTGGAGAAGAAAGAGTTGGAGGAGGTGGTGATCTATACTAAAGAAATAAAGAAAAGAAAGAAAGAAAAGTGAAGAAATACTTACCTAGGTTGATTGATGACTTACTTGGAAACCTTTTGCAAGTTCTACCTTTTTACTTCGGAGGCGTTCAATGCATAGATCATAAACTCGAGCTCAGTCCCCGTGCACATTATATCGTCAAGCATACGAAGAACGAAGTGATGCGGAGCTTGGAAGAGGAGAACGTCTTCATGAACTATCGCTGGCTCTCACGTAGCTTAGTTATACTCGCTTTAGAATTCACTTGTAAACTCAAAAAATACAACCAAGGTAAAGTAGAAGAGGAAGAGGAAAGCAAAACAAATATAAAGTAAAGCACAATAGAAAATAAACAAAGCATTTACCTTTATTACTTGCTGAGACAATGAAAGAAAGGAGGAGGGTACATCGGTGTCACTCTCAACGTCAGCCTCTCTCTTACTTACATGAATCTTCTACCCTAAGTTTACATACAAGTTACATAAAAAGAAAGAAGAACCTAAACTACAAAGAATTAAAACTAGGCTAAATCCTAATCTGCCTTGGCGTCCTTTTTCAGTGCAGATACTGGCCTTTTATAGGCATAAACCCAACAACCAAGATCCCGGGGAGGTCGGGGAGCAAACGCTCCCCGTAACTCCCCAACAAAGTCGCGGAAACGCGGCTAGGGCCGCGTTTCCGCGGCCAGGGTGTGGCCAGGTGGCCACACCCTGTTGGTGGGTCTCCCCGGTTTCTTCCTCTGACTTTATCTGGAGTTGGTTTTGCAGTTTGGCTCCGAGATTTTGAAGAAATGACCTTGGATTCTTGACTTTTACCGATCGATCCTGAGAGGATTCTTCTCAACCGATTTCAACTTCTTGATTTTACCCTGATTTAGTGAGTGCGAATTTATTCTGATTTAATTCAGAATTTTGGTGGGCTTTGGGCTCATTTCTCTTCAATTCCTTAAAGATTGGGCCTGTAAATAAATTAAACAATTAATTAGGGCAATGCAGGCTTTTATTCTAAAATAAGTATGGAAATATGATACTAAATATGCAATATTAGCGACCAATCACACCCCCATACCTATCTTTTGCTCGTCCTCGAGCAAAACAACTAAACTATACTAAGGATTATTAGACCACTTTCGCAGGTCGCGCGATTGCACTGAGCATGTGCAACAAGCCGTTAAACCTCTAGGTTTCCCCTAGAGGACGAGTTTTGTCTCGTGAGGATTTTCAGCGGATTGCACCCACAAAATCCATAAAGAAAGGGAAATAAAGAGTTAGTATTTTCGAAAAACATTTTGAAAGAGAAAAATATTTGAAAAATAATTGTAAGATCTAAGCAATCTATAAGTTATAGGAAAACTGAATTTTTCATTCCTAAACTTAGTCTCTACTCAAAAATTTGTTATCAATCAAAGTAAGGAGTCAAATTGTACTTCTCATCTAGTCTATTACTTTACCCTAAGTCATATGCACCATCGTGACTGTGAAAATTTTGACTTAGGGTTCATTAACTCTAACTCTTATGTCTTATTTATTTATATATATTTTTTTTGTTTTGTTTTTTTTGTGGTATTATTCCTTAGTTCTATTAGGCTTTCTAATCTGCCCATGTAATGAGCCTTTAATCGATGACTCTCAAACCAAACGGTCTTAGGGCACCAGGTGAGAAAACACCCCAAGGACTTAAGGACTCAAGCAAATAAGGCCACAAAACTAAGGATTTTATTATATGGACCTCTTTTAGGCGTGAATACTTATGCTTTATTAGGCACAAATACCCAGCTTAATCAGAGGATATATCTTTTCAAACTTATCTAATCATCTTTCGCATAAATACTAAGGCTTGCTTAGGCCAAAGCACCTAGCTAATCAATAATTAGACTTGTTTTTTTTTTATATAAGGCATAAGAATCTTTATTTTTGAACCCTAAGTGTGTAAGTGTATGAAGTGTGCATATTTCATCAAGGTAAAGATCAAGACCAAATTACTTTGACAAATTATCTTCCTAACTCTAAAAATCAAACAAATAATCTTATTTTGACCAAGTATAAGAAATCCTAATTTGGATTTTCCTATTCCTTAAATTAACTTAATTTCTTACAAAAATAAGTCAAAATATTGTTTCTATTTTCAAAAAGTTTTTTAAAAGTAAAGAAAAATGTGAATTTTTTTTTACAAAAAGAAAAGTTATGTTAGACCCTCCCCCACACCTATCTCATGCATTGTCCTCAATGTATGAATTAATGCATAGATGCATGAAAAAGACGACAGGGAAGGAAAGTGTTTATCTTAAGGTGGTGGTTCCGGTGGTGCTCTGATTGGTCCACAAAACGCGGCCCAATCAACTTTTCTTGGGTCTCGGAGGAACCCACCAGAAGTATCTTTAATCATGGTGCATTCTAAACCTGTTTTAGCCCTCTTTGATTCTGGCGCTTCTCATTGTTACATATCAGATAGTTTCACTACTTTGCACTCTATACCTGTTGAATATTTAGACCGCCAGTAGGAGATTAGTACCGGTAATGTGGTAGTCATCTCTAATAGAATTTGTATAGATTGTCCGGTGGAACTGTGTAACAGGACATTAGCAGTGGATATGCTCGTAGTAGATACTAAAGGGTACGACGTAATCTTAGGCATGACTTGGCTCAGCAAATACAATGCGGTTATTGATTGTCAAAACAAGAAAGTTATTTTCAGAATACCGCCTCAGCCTGAGTTCCAATTTGAAGGAGAGCATAAGCCTGCCAAGAGTAAAACACAGATGACTGCTGCTGAGATCCAGAAAAAGAGAATACCAGTTTGGAATGAGTTTCCAGAAATATTTAAAGAGATCTCAGGACTTCCACCTGATAGAGTAATTGAGTTCTCCATTGATATCATTCCAGACACAGTCCCAATATCTAAAGCCCCATATATAATGGTGAAATCACCTAGAGGGGGGGTGAATAGATGATAGGCTAATCTAATGAACTAAATACGGAAATTAAAACTAAATTGCATCAACACTTAGTGCAACCAACGAGTGCAGCCGAATTCCCCGTGAAGGGCTCTGGACTAACTCCTCTTGATTCCTCTGAATAAGAGTTGAGGCGCTATATGAAGCTCTCGTGGTTAAGCACAAGTGAGGCACACAAGCAAGCACCACCAAGCATATAGGAATAAGCAATATGAATCAATGCAAGGCACAAATAAGGAGAGAGAGAGTTTAGAGTCAATGGATCAAACGCAAACAATAAGATGTGTTTCGAGGTTCGAGCACCGAGCTCTACGTCCCCGCCTTCACCGAGAAGGATTTCTAATCCACTAGGAGTACCGAACTCCTCTCTCAACCAATACATCCTCCACCAAGGCAATACAAATGGTCTACCGAAGACCGGAGTACCGAACTCCACCAATACAACCAAATCCACCGAAATGGGATCTCAACACAAGCCTCCACCTCTCACTAGAGAGAGCTAACCACAACCCAAATCAACCTCTATCAAAGAGGAATAACCACAAAGAAAAAAAAGGTTTACAACAAGGTGATCACAAATGACCACAAACTCAATTTTTCCACAAATAAAGATCCTATAGAATAGGATTGAATAATATAGCTCAAGTGTGGAAAATAAAGTGTTTTTGATCAAAGAAAATCTCTTGAGAAAATACCAAATAGATATAGATTTGTAGATCATGAAACTAAATCCCAAAAATCTATTTTCTTTGAAATAACCAAAACACTTTTTAAAACAAATAAGATGGATCTTTTTGGCACTAAAACACTTTTGAAAACTTGTTTAAAACAATGGAGAAACTCTGTAAATTTTGCACTTAAAAACTTAGCTAAAAACTCAAACAATGGGATATATATACACCCCAATCCAAAAACTAGTCGTTAGAGCTAATTTCAGCTCTTGACGGCTGACGGTCGACCGCCAACGGTCATATTTTTTACCGTTGGAAGCAACCGGTCGACCGACCCGGTCGACCGACCCGGTTGACCGTGCCAACGTGCACAAGTTTGTGCACGTCAGTCGACCGACCGGTCGACCGACTCTGGGCCCGGTCGACCGGCCCGATCGACCGCCATAGCCTGGCAGGTTCAGTTTTGGGACAGAAAAACTTATTTTAAATAATTCTAAAAATTCCATAAATCTTCTAAAAATTTCACAAAAATAGTTTCTAACATTTTATATGATATACAAACATGTGTTAAAAATTTCAACACAAATATCAAACACTTAGAACCATTTTTGTGTTTTAAAAATTTTGCCGAAAATCAAAAACTGTATTTTTCAAACTTGGATTTTTGAATTGAAAATACGCTTTATCCAAAACTCATCCAAATACAAAAAACATGATACTTAAACACTTTGAAGCATGTTGCATATGGACATAAGTCCAATATACATGAAACATATATATATCCATGTTTTTGACTGTAAATCCAAAAATATGTTTTGTTAAAAATACCAAAACACCAAAACTCATGAATAGGCATATCAAAATGAGTTTGTCTAAGATATGAAGCATACATGTATATAGAACATATCTAATATACATTTAAACAATGTAAACTTGTTTTGATATAATATCTATTCATGAAAACCAATATCGGTTAAACCAAAAACCGAAAACCAATATCTGAAACATAAAACGTGCGTGTGTTGTGAACTTGAGCATATCACACTATCTAATCTTTACACATGGATCTAAAACAAAAACTAAACTAGGATACCGAAGTCTTCTTGTAGAGCACCGTCTCCAAACCGACTCGATCTAAAACTCCGTGATCCACCGAGCTAGACTCCAACGAGTGCTATGTATGATCTTGTTGCTCGGGCTCTTGAATCACCATGTGAAAAGCTTCAAAACTCCTTTGTTGAAGCTAATCACCAACTAATATCTTGATTAGGATCTAAAACTAAACATCAAAAGATTATTAGTAAACATAACTACATGAGTTAATCATCATCAAAACAAGAGTGGAAGGCCTCTAGGCCAACAAATGGCACCCACTGAGTTAGAAGTTCTAAAGAGGCAGTTACAGGAATATTCTGACAAGGGATTGATTAGACCAAGTACTTCACCATGGGGAGCTCCGGTACTATTGGCCAACAAGAAAGATGGTGGTAAGCGGTTATGTATAGACTACAGAGAATTACCATCAAGAATAAGTATCCCTTGCCAAGAATTGATGATCTTTTTGATCAAGTTCATGGGGCCCGAGTGTTTTCAAAATTGGATTTACAATCAGGTTATCACCAACTAAAAGTGAAGAAAGAAGATATTCGAAGACAGCATTCCGAACTCGCTATGGTCATTACGAATTTCTAGTCATGCCCTTCGGAGTGACCAATGCCCCAGCTGTCTTTATGGATTTGATGAACCGAGTTTTCTCGCCATATTTGGACCAGTTTGTCGTGGTGTTCATCGATGATATCTTAATATATTCTAAGAACGACAGAGAGCATGCAGAACACTTAAAGATAGTGCTACAAACTCTCCGGTAGGAACAATTTTATGCTCAGCAAAGCAAGTGTGAGTTTTGGTTAGACCATATAGCTTTCTTGGGTCATGTAGTTTCAGAGGAAGGAATTTCAGTTGACCCTAGCAAAATCCAGGCAATAAAAAATTGGCCAATCCTAAGGACAGTAACAGAAATTAAAAGCTTTATTGGATTAGCTGTGTATTATAGGAGATTTGTCCAAGACTTCTCCAAAATCACAGCCCCATTAACAAAGCTCACCAGAAAAGGGGAAAGGTATCAATGGTCAAAGAAATGTACTACAACATTTGAACAATTAAAGGAAAGACTGATTTCAGCTCCAATTTTGAAGACTCCCTCAGGAACAGGAGGAATGGTTATATATAGTGATGCATCCGAAAAAGGCCTAGGATGTGTATTAATGTAGCATGGTCACGTCATAGCTTATGCATCTAGGCAATTGAATTCACATGAGAGAAATTACCAACCCATGACTTAGAACTGGCGGCGGTAATATTTGCGTTGAAGATCTGGAGACACTACCTTCTGGGGGACAAAGTATTAATCTATATTGATCATAAGAGTCTTAAGTATATCTTCACACAGAAAAATTAAACATGAGGCAAAGGCGGTGGCTTGAATTAATGGCCGACTATGACATAGACTTACAGTACCATCCTGGTAAGGACAATACAGTTCCAGATACATTAAGCAGGAGACCAGAGGACAAAGTATTATTACAACTTACTCAACAGAAGGAATTGCTTCGGGAAATCATAAAGTTGGACTTAATGCTAATACAAGGAGCTGATGAGTCAGGTCAATTAATGAACTTCCTGATTCAACCAACTCTGATAAATGAAATTAAGGAAGCTCAAAAGGAAGACCCCAGATTACAAAAATTCAGGGCTCAAGTAGAAGCTGGATTAAGAACCGATATCTGTATTCATTCGGATGGTGCACTTTATTTTGGTAACAGAATTTGTGTACCACAAGGGGAAGTCTGACAAAAAGTTTTGGCAGAGGTACACTGTTCGGCTTATTCCATACACCCAGGAGGAAATAAAATGTATCAGGACTTGAAGCAGAAGTTTTGGTGGAATGCCATGAAGAGGGAGATAGCCCAGTATGTAGCAAAATGCTTGGTTTGCCAGCAAATAAAGGTAGAACATCAGAGAATAGCTGGATTTCTACAACCATTACCGATACCCGAATGGAAGTGGGAACATATCACCATGGATTTTGTTACAACTCTATCCCGCAGTCCTAAGGGTAACAATGCAGTATGGGTAATCATTGATCGCCTTACAAAAGCAGCTCACTTCCTACCCTTCAGAGTGGGTCAGTCAACAGAAGTTCTTGAAGATAAATATATGAAAGAAATTGTTCGTCTGCATGGAGTTCCAGTTAGCATCGTGTCAGATAGAGACACGAGATTTCGATCACATTTCTGGAAAAGTCTCCAAGAAAATTTAGGAACTCGTCTGAAATTCAGTACCTCATGTCATCCCCAGACAGATGGACAATCTGAACGAACTATCCAAATCCTTGAAGACATGTTACGAGCCTGCATGGTAGAATTTAAAGGGTCATGGGAAGATTATTCATTTGGTAGAATTCTCTTATAATAACAGCTATCAGGCTAGTATTAAGATGGCTCCATTTGAAGCATTATATGGCAGAAAATGCAGGTCGCCAATATGTTGGGATGAAGTTGGCGAAAGAAGACTTATGGGGCCAGATATTCTAGTTCAGACAACAGATAAAGTCAAAATTATCAGAGATCATCTCCGGGCAGCACAGAGCCGACAGAAGAGTTGGGCAGACACTAATAGAAGACCGTTGGAATTCAGAACAGGCGATCATGTATTTTTAAGGATATCACCAATCAAAGGGATAATCTGATTCGGTGCTTGCGGAAAACTTAGTCCGAGATACATCGGCCCATTTGAAATTTTGGATCGTGTGAGAGATGTGGCTTACCAATTGGCATTGCCACCATCTTTAGAAGGAGTACATAATGTATTCCATATATCACAGTTGAGGAAGTATGTCAAGGATGAGAGTCACATTCTAGATCATTCAGAATTAGAACTACAACCAGATTTATCCTATAAGGAGCAGCCGATGGCCATTCTGGACAGAAGTGTCAAAATATTGAAAAATCGGGCAATACCATTGGTACTGGTTTCTTGGAATAGGCATGTCCCAGGAGAAGCTACGTGGGAACGAGAGGATATTATTCGTGAACGTTACCCCCAACTCTTTACATCTTAGTTGGTAAAATTCCTTAACCCTATTCTTTTCTGCCTTCACATCCCCATTATCAAAATTTTGATGACGAAATTTTTGATAAGGTGGATGGATTGTAACACCCCATCCTCAGAATACGTACACAGCTGTGTGTCCTGATTTTTGGAGCGTATTTTTTTATTTTCTGTTATTTAAATTCTTACTCATATAGCAGTACGGCATGATTTGACCTTTTTGGTATTCAGATTTGACTGATTTAGTTTCAAATATCATTTTCTGTTATTCTAGATTTTTCATGATTTTCTGGAATTTTTCTGAATTAAATTGTTAATCTTCAAAACCAGTGTCGGCCAGTATCACTGGCTGATTCCAGGAATTTTAGTTTACAATTGGAATAAAATTTCTAAATTCCACTTTCATATTTCTTCTTTAAATTATATTTTCTTCTTTCAGGCATTTTCTGAGATTTTTCAGATTTTATCAAAAATCCGGCCTACCCGGTGTAGACACCGTCCACAGTAGATTCTAGGATTTTTATTTTGAAAATGGAATTGAATTTCCAAAAATCGATTTCATCAAAAATCTTAAAATAATATTTATTATTTTCGAGAATTTTTGGAAAACTTTTCGAGATACTTCATTTTTCGGGCTTTTCCTGAGTTTCGGTGTTTTCCCAGATACCGGAATTCTGTCCGGATATTTTACTTTTTCTCTCTCCTTACCTGACGCGAGACCCATTAAATCTGGGTTCAATATTTAATGCGGAGACTCTCTTCATCCCGCATTTAATGTTATGTCCCTCAAGAAATCAACCCAGATCAAATCACCCATGCCTTTTTGTCTCTTCTTTAACGCGATCTTGCGTTTTCCTTTTTTGGACGCAGCATTAATCTCCACGTCTAGCTTTAGTTGCCTAGACGCAGGCTTCATTAAATGGAGACGCAAGTCTCCATTTGTGCGTCTCTTTTGTTTTGAAAAGATGGCAATCTTGTAATAATTCCATTCCATTTATATAAATACTCCTTCTTCTCTCTCTCTCTTCATTTTCTCTTCTTCTCCTTCATTTTCAGCCAACAAAAGCCACCAAAACAGCAGCAAACGGCAGCCTTGGCTGTGGTTATTGGTCATTTCCGCCACCAACTCCTTCCACCATTTGTCTCCACCACTTTCTCCTCCATCTCCTCCTCCATTCTAACAACAACATCACCATCTCCACCATCTTCTTCTTCCTCTTTTTCTACCAAGAAACCCACTTTCTCCATTAACTTCTCCACCATTTCTATCACCATCTACACCACCTTGATCACCAACAAATATACCATCTTCTTCTCCTCGTCGTACTCTTTCCAACGAGGTCTAGCTTCGTTCTCCGAAACGCCATTTCCAAAACTTCATTTTTTTTTCATTTGAACTACACTTGCACCATTAACTATCTTCTCTTTTGGGGCTTTGGCCGCCCATCTCCAGCCAACTCCGGCCAACTCCGCCCGCCGTCGGCGACCACCGGCCAAGCCACGGTCGGCCTACCTCCCCCTTCTCTTCTTTCTTTCTTTCCTTTGCTTTTCTTTCTTTCCTTCCTTCTTTCCTTTCCTTCCCTTTTCTTTTCTTTTCTTTTCTAATTTTCCCCTAAACCTGCGTCTCTCCCTCTCCCATCACTGCGTCTCTATCCCCTCCTTTCCTGTGTCTCTCTCGTCTCCCTGTCTCTCTCTTTCTCTCATATTTTATTACTAGACGCGGAGCTCACCTCGCGTCCAAACACCTCTTTAACGCGATCTTCGCGTTCATGTATTAACGCAACACGGAGCACGTATTCGCGTCTGTGTTCTTCTTGTGTTATAAACGCGGGTCTCAGACCCCGCGTTTGTGACATCAACGCGACGCAACCCCCCCGCGTCTACGACTCCTACGTCTTCATTCTCCCTTTTTCTGATTCATACTTCTCCTCTCTTTTTATACATAATATTGGTTCTTGAACGCGTTGGTTACCTAGACTCCAGAGCTTGAGATTTTTCAGTGTTTTCTGAAGTTTTAGGCGAGTGTTCTTGCTTTCCTTCAGATTTTCCCGCTTCGTCATGTTGACTAATATTATATTATTTTCCTGGCACACTTACATGTATCATGCTATTACTTGTCGCCTGCCTAATATCACCTCTCAGGCATATGTCTCATGGCACCTGTTATGCTACTACTTGATACTCGCCTCATTATGACATATTGATACTTGGCTTAAAATTATCACATTTACGGGAATCCTGTATTATATACGGTTACTTGAAATTATAACTCATGTACTCTTGAACTCATGATCTTGTCATGCACTTGCTTTCCCGTGAATTGAAAATTATATAATAAATCATAAAAAGAAACTACTTGAATCGGGTCGGGGGAAACTTACGGCTATCAATATATATTCGTGTTTATAGTGGCACTAGGTATGTTGTACAACTACATTTTCGGTTTGACCTGAGGGCCTCCAGGCGACCGAGGGGAGCGCTGGCTCCCTCCTTCCTGGTACCATCTTGACAAGGGTATCCTATAAGACCCTACTGTACGCCTTGCGGCAGGTTCCGTCCTCCAACAACGAAACAATCCTGGGCCGTGGTCTCGGGTATGCACGGGACCCACTGTAAACATTGTTCGTCGATACCCCGTTGGTTTCCAATAACAGCCTTGATTTACTCATATGTGGATGTATGTGTGCTGGGACGCTATTACACATACCTAGACATATGGGTAGAACGAGTAATAAGTATAAATATTGATAATGGCAGCAATAGATTTATTCAAGCCTCATCACTTTCATTTTATGCCTCCATTTCATACTTACTGTACATGTATACTCGACACAGTTCTTGATGCTTGATACTGTTTTGATCATATCAACACACACATACACCTATCTCTACACGTCACTTTGCATTCACCTGTTTATTTGTTAGGGAGTTTCTGACTCCCCTGAACTTGCATGTTCAGGTTCTGAAGCTTGGATTGAAGCGGAGCCCTCCACCGAAGATCAAGCTTATCTCTCGGAGCATGCTGACTTGTCTTAACTCCTTCTGTTCTTGAATCTTCCTTCAAGCTCGGGGATCTTCTTCTCAGCCGTGAGCACCTTTTTACTGTACAAGTTGTAATTCTTACTTTTGTACCTGACTGTGATATAATGTACAGGTACCAATATATCACGCCCTGTGATAACTTTGTAATCCTTATGTTGGAATGTATATTACAACGTGCTTTCATACTCTGATTCTTGCTTTTACTGATGCTTAGCGTATATACATGAGGATATTTCTGACTTGCGTATATACGTCGCAGTAGCGTCTCCGTACCCGCCGGATCGGGGCGTTACAAAACATGAATATCTTGGGCCTTCACCTCTCTATCAAAGTCGTAAGCTGGGGCTGGTCAAGTCCAACCCACCTCAACTGAGAAGTAATAAAAAAAATCCAGTCCGGCTAATATAATCAATGAGATGGTCATCTGCCAGAACCCACTGCTAATGTGCCGTGAATGATCTAAACACTAAATGACGGAAAGATCTTGTAATTTTGCATAAAAATTACAATTATTCAAATTTCTCACACACAATTTTAATATTCAAATTAACATTCATAAAGAGTTACTAGCTCGAATCTATCTTAGCGGATTGATGCATATCCTACAAGTAATAGAACTGACTGGTCTAGGGTACATTGATGCCTCGCCTGCACATAGGTTCAAATTTTTAATTACAGTTATAATCAAATTGTCATGTCATTATTCTAAATTCTAACATTTATTTTGATCCAAAGTTCATATAAGAAGTTGACATATTGTTAAACTTATTAACTATTACAGTAACAATTATTACATTACTCAAACTGCTAAAACTTAATTAAAAATAGTATAAAATTCAAGGAAAATTAACTTTTTTACATTACATAAACACTTGCCTCAGGATGAACGCACCCAAATAAACACAAAAGGAAATAATTATTAGTTAATTATGTAAACTTCAAAATTAGTGAATGTAAGAGAATTCATAAAGGAAAACAATCAACATCCAATAATTTCATATTTAGCTTCAATTTTTGCTTCAAATTAGGAGGGTGAAGAAAGAGAGTTTGAGTTATAAAATTGATCAATTACTTAATATTAACTTCTCCTATCTCAGTTTTCCAAGTCTTCTTCTATCTTTGTTTTCCATTTGGTACCCAGTCTACAAGTCCTAATTGAAGGAGAGAAGCGATGGCAAAGAGAAAGAGAGAGGATTGCGAGAGAAGGGGAGACTGCTGAGAGAGGAGAGATGAGAGAGGGCGAGGTCGAGAGGGAACTGGTGGACGAGTGGTGAGAGAGAAAGGGGAGTCATCGGCTAAGGGCACAGATAAAGTTTGAAAGAGGAAGAAGACAATAATAGAGAGAGAGAGAGAGATTAAAGTAAAAAAGAGTGAAATAAGTCAATTTATTACTCACCCTACTTGTACATAGGACCCGCAGGTAAAAGTCAAGTTTGGTTCGCCAACCCCGTACGAAGAAACTCGAGTCTTAATCAAGCTCCACAAGTCTCGGTGAACAAAAAATTTAAGTTTTCCTCGGCTGGGGTTGCCAACTTTGGACCAAGAGTGAAGCCCAAACTTGAACTTCCAACCTTTGTCCAGAGTTGACAACCCGGACAAAGAATAAATCTCAAAATTGAGTTTCACTTTAGGTCTGGAGTTACCAATCCCGGATTAAGCTTTAAAAGCTTAAAATAAGAACACTTGGTCTGGGTTTGTCAGCCCCGAATCAAAAAACGGCAGTCCCCGTGACCATAGTCCACCACGCCGGTGGGGCGAAACATTCCAGCGCCTACGTGGTATTAAACTGACCAGCCAGAGATCGGTTTTTTAAGATAAATTTGAGAGAGGTCTGTTTTTAAAATTAAATTTAAAAAAAATTATCACGCCTATTTCCCAAAATACGCTGAAGCGAAGTCACGACGAGAGTCGATGACATATATACGCGAGGAGAATACCCTACGTATATATGCTAAGTCTCAAGTAACCTGAGCTAGCTGTATAAATCATTTACGAAGGCAATAAAATCACTGTAATAATACATACAATTCCCATACATGATAATATTATTATACGAATAAATTAAATAGAACAGTATGGAGTTCAAGCTATAGAGAATCAATAAATCAACATAATGAAAAGGAAGACGTGAACTGTACCAAAGAATCCTGGTCAAGTAAAGAGACTCCATACTCCTCAGATACACACGATCTCCTCAGATACCTAATCAGCAAAAGAAATACCCATATACCTGGATGTTTAAATCCAGGGGAGTCAAAAAACTCCCAATGAGTATGTAAAATGAGGGGGGTTGCATGTGCATATTACATCTGAGCATACTATGATCTAGTATTAAAATATACTGGATAAGAAAATAGCATGAATAAAACAGTAATAAGGAAATTGTATGGTACACTATGATGTCAATCGGCATATTACAAGTATTAAGATAACTTGTAATAAATAACTTAAAGAGTATGAGGTCAATCTGTTGTACAATCAAGTGTCAGGTGTCTGTCATAGCGTGTATGAGTACAGTCAGATGAACTCAGTCAATTTACAGTACACTATGGGCAGTTTATTATTATTAATTATGTCAGCGAACACTAATTATCACATGCAGTAAACGCATCCATACTATGCATACTATACATATCAATCAGATCTTATGTTATTGAAACTGATTGGTTGGAGACATTGTCCATACTTTAGATGGGTCTCGTACAGACCCGGGACCATGGCCCAGACTTCTGGCGCTGAATCAGGCTATACCACCAGGCACTACTATAATAACATAGCAAAAAAAATAGTGTGGGATGTCAGTCATCCTCGGGAACCCTGCAGTGGAACCCGCAGTCGGCTGCGTAACCTGTATCCTAGGTCCATGTTCAAGGGATAAATCACACATGAAAACGTGTATTTTAGAAAATTAGTGAAATATGTGTGCTTTGACTTCCTCGATACTTCTATTATAGCATATTGTCTATATGGGTCGAAACCATTGGGACGAGAGGTGATAGAAGCATTAGTAGTTCGTTCACGTCAGTTGTTAACAAGTTCTTCTTTGTTAAAGAAAGAAAAAAGAAAAAGAAAAAAACTAGAAGTGATAGGTGGAGAAAGCGATGAAACGACGATGTGAAAACAATAAAGAAGTGGCTGTGAGATCGGTAAAACAAAATAAGAAAATAGAAATGAAATGGAAAGGAAGTAAAACACAAATTGAAAGTGTGATAAAGTGATTTGGAAAATGACAAAGAGAAAAACTTATTGTGAAGAAAATGAAAATAATGGTGAACCAGAAGGTGGTGAAAACAACGATAGAAAAATGATAACAGAGTTTTGAAATTGGTTTTTAAACAAAGAAAAAAGGAAAGGAAATTCATGGCTTCTGACTACTAAGTGCTCCAATAATCATGCTAACCTCTTAGTTATAGTTGTCTCACATGGATCCTTGGCCATCACTAATCCTTGGCTTCTTCAAGAGCCGATACAAAACATGGCACATGAGATGTTTTTCATATTCGAACTTGCATCGAAAAGCTAATGCAAATATTAGATCATCAAAACCGTTAGAGGAATGCATGAAATAAGAGAGTTAACTGTTAGCAAGTTAGATATTAGAATCCATTATCATGAGCCATCAATAGCTCTTACAAGAGCGGGGTCTTGTAAAAGCTATTAGATTCATGTGGATTATCAAGTAAGAAATTAGATGATTAGTGGTTAGTAGTTAGATTGTCATGAAAGAAGTTAGCTAGTCATGTAAGAGGTAAGAGAAGAAACCAAGAAGAAAAGTAGGAATCTTTCATAAATTATCACTATCTATTACATCAATCTCTCTCTCTTTTTCTCCTGAATCAAGCTCTGCTCTAATATATAATATAAAATAAAAAGAAAATACAATAGAAGAAGAGGAAGAACACTATACTAATCTACACTAAATGAGAGAAACCCTAACCTATAGCTCTCAAGCCCCGTCTCTAGTTTCAAAATGCAGTATTTATAGCCATAAGAAGACTCTGAAAAGGCGAGGCAGGGCCATGCATCGATTTAAGACTCTGGAAGGCGAGGTGAGGCGAGGCCACGCGCTCGAACATTGACGTGTGGGCCTACCAAAAGGCGGCGAATTCGCGACAATATCAGGGCCAAGTCTCCTGGTTTTTGCTCTGTGGTTTTGCCCAGCTTCAAGGATCTTATAGATGGTCTTGTATTTGGGGCAAATGGCTCCGTTTTTCTTCAGATCCATTTTCAATACTGGATCCAATGTATCTTCTAGAAGGTGTCTATCTTGGTCTCCAAGTAATGTGATTTAATAACTCGAAATTCGGTTTATTTAGACTCTTATTTCGATCTTGCCCTTGGACTCTTAATTATCTGTAAAATAGACCAAAACACGTTTTAGATTGATGTTTTATTCATAACTGGGTAGGAAATTGCGATATGCAGATGTAAAATTATAGACTAATTAGTATTCCTAAAATACAGACGCTGTCTCTTCGTCAATTTCCCTAATCCCTATGTAAGTTGTCCAATTATATTATTGTTCAATTTATTTAAACACTAAACACCTATATTCTTAGAAATACAGTGATAATAACAGTAACAATATATACCATGTGACAGTGATCAGTGATAGTATTAGTGATATTAACAGTAACAATACATCAGTATCACTGAGAAAAGGTAAAACAATATAACGGTGTCATAGTGTTACTGTCTAACAATATTCTCCCAGTAACTTCAAGAACATGAAATATATAAATAACATGTCCGGATAGTGATCTGACACTATACAGTCTCATCTAGCACTGGTCAAGTCCCATCAGTAAGTACCAGGGTGTAAAAGTAACTGGCTTATAATTGATCTTAATACCATCATTGTAACTATCAAGTATTCAATTCATTGCCAATCTACAAGCTCAGTTGATCATTAATACAGTTCTCTCAATACTATTAATCTACTTTAATCCTCTATATCCATCAGTAGATCCACCCTCCAAGTCACCAGTATATCCAAGTTCCAACCAATAAATACTCAGCTACATCTAACCAATCATCACTATCCAATCCAATCAAGATCATCGATCATCGATCAACTTTCACTTTATTTGCACTCAAACACTAATCCGAGAATCAAAATAACAACTCAACTGCATAAATGGATAATCTACTGATTCTGGCCAATTTGATCTACACCTGTTCCTCAAACAATATGAACCTATATCTATCTCACATCTAAAACTCTACACTAAGAAGCTCATCGCTGCTCAAACAACTAATTAGTGGATGAATCTAGAAATCCTTGAGTCTAATAGTCTAAAATAGCATCATAATACACATCGATATTTATAGAACAATATCCACCCATATAATCATAATCCAACCTTCGTCAATCCCATCTAAAACTATCATCAAATAAGAAAGATCCGATTACATAAGAAATCCACGTATTAACTACTATCACGAGCTAACCAACCTCAAAGCCAAATCAGATTACAATCTAAATGTATCACCACTAGATCTGAATCAAAATATAAACAATCAAATAGTGACAATTGAATTACTAATACATCAGTAACAAATGCCGAGTCCATGTATGTCTAGTATCAAGGGTATATCTGATCCAATATCCATAAATATCTAAATTCTCCCTCTGTATAATAATACAAGTCTGATGGTCCATCACATATCTTTTAGATCTATTATTCCACCAACCCGATCTGCTCCCCAATCAAAATCAACCTTCACTCCTATAAAGTATACTGATAACTCCAATCTAATCATCCGGAGTCAAGAACTATTTACTCTAAAAATATACATGTAATAAAGTATACAAGAGCAAACTGAATGATTCTAGATAGAACATGAATAGCGAACATTAAATAATCAATTAACATAATCTATTTATAAAAAGAAACACACATGAAATAATACAATAGAATGTACAATTTATATAAACATAACGTGAACACTCAATAATTAAAATAAATAACAACAGTAAAAGCAAATAAACACTCACATGAAATGATACAACAAAATGCACAAACATAATAGACCAATAGAATAATAGTCACATGAATGATACCGATAACCGATCAAATAAATAAAACGACTAAATTGAACACTCACATAATTGTTGCTGATGTGTAGCTTTGGTACCCCCGAATCAACGCCTCCAGGATCACTCTGATCGGACTCCGCGTGCTCGAGACTCGCTCGAAAATAAATCAAATAATTTTAACGGTCAGCATAGTCTAAAGTACAATTATCTTATTTATCAAAGGGGTGAATCATAATTTTACCTGTTGTTAAGTAGGTTGGATCGGGTCTCACCAGGTCAAACCTAATAACCAAAACCCACTAAGTCAAGTTGCTAGATGTGTGGTGGATTCTAACCGAGTTCAGGTTTATGGGTACACCCAAAGAGAGGGGAGAGAGAAATATATATACTGAATGAGAGAGAGAAACAAACGAGGGAAATAGAGATGTTGGCAGATGGGGAAGGGAACTCACACACACTCACCAGGTGGCGTGCATGGGGGAGTGGTGGTGATGCGGCTGTGCAAGGAGGAAGGAGATCATGAGGTGGTTGTGGATCTGAAGGCGTGATGGAGCTTGGGTGATTGGATGTTGAGAAGATAGAGGAGAAGAGGAGATGGAGATGGGGAGATGGAGAGTGGTGTTGATGGTACTGGGCGGCTTACGTGGAGGAGAGCAGGGGGACAAGGTGGAAAGACGGTCTCATGGTGGCCTGGGCGTGCGTGCAGACACAACAGAGAGAGGGGAGGTCAGTGACTGCGTAGGTGAGGGAGGTGGTTGTATCTATATGGGGGAAATTGGAGTAAGCCGAGAATGGCGGCGATGTTGTTGGTGTGGTAGAAAGCGATGGAGATACGCGATGGAAGAGGGGGGAACGACAGAAAATGAAGGAGAGTGTGCGGCACGGAGGAGAAGGTGGTCATGCGTGGGGGGAGTGGAGGGGGTGTTAGGCTGGAGACGATGCTTGCACTGGAGCTCGAAGGGGGGGTACTACAAGGGGTGTTGGCCGAGAGGATAGAGTAGGAGTGGAAGTGAGATGAGAAGAAGGCCGAGGATCTCGCATGGTGATGACTTATAAATGACATGGTATTGGAAGTGCTCGGGGCTGCGTGGGTGTGAGGGGCACGGTGGCTATTGACACTTTAAAAAAGACAAGATTCTGACTGGCCTGAACAATGTCAAAACTTGTTGACATTTACAAAAAACAAGTGATAGACAAACTGACGACCAGTTCTGTACTTGTTGACATTTATAAAAGACAAGTGACAGATAAGCTGACGACCAGTTTTCACCCATCTCAGAGGGACAAGGAAGCAACTTGGACTCTACTGATCCAGTGAAGCAGACAGTAAGCTCAGATTGTCTCTAAATAGACCTCAGCAGGTCTAAGATGCTAGCACTTAGCATCACATGAGCCCAAAGGGACAGCCTCGCTTGAGAGGCTAAGATCATCCAACTTCGCCTTGAAGTCATTTACAGCTCCGTCAGGAAGCTAACCTATAGCTTCGCCTGAAGTGCTCAGTTAACTCCGCAAAGAGAGTTAGCTTCGCTTGAAGCAGAAGAATGTTCGGTAGCTTCGCCACAGACGTTATCTAGCTCCGCTGAAGAGCTGTCTTCTGACTTCGCCAGATGTTTCTTCCAGCTCTGCTGCGAGCTCAACGCGGACAGCTCCGCTGCGGGTCTGCTATGTTAACCTTTGACCAATTAAATCTCCAGATGAGATCAACTAATCAAGATTGAGATCAAACCCAATCAAGATCAAATCTGAGATCAAATTTGGCAGTTGATTGCCATAATCTCTTAACTCTCCTAAAACGAGTAAGAGGATCAAGGGA